>PVKS010013017.1:34380-52180 GCA_004027875.1 Aplodontia rufa | reverse complement strand
GCACAAATTCCAATGTAGTACATATGGCTAATTCACTACTAAACTGTCCATCTCCATCAAACTTGAGGCTCTCCCTATGCATCTAAGAAAGGAATCACCACTTTGAACATAAATGCCTCCATGAAAAAAGGAGAATTCAATAAGGATTAAATTAGACAAAAGGTAAGTCCAAGTACTAGAGAAACAGCTGCTGGAGATAACCATAAAATTTGTGACACTAACAATGCACGAGGTGAATCACATAAGCTGCTAGCTGTTGAACACCAGTGTTTCAAGATACAACTTTTATAAACATGTTTTATTTGCTTTGCTTATACCATCAGAACTGAAGCTAATGACTCTCAATTCCCCTAAAACAGGGAAATCAATCTAAAACACATACTGGTGCTTTTCAAAAGATAGCAATTTTTAAAGGGTGGTTGCAGCAGGCATCTGATATCTTTCTTTTAAAAACTTTCAAGCTGCAGGAAAAACATGTGACCAAAGAGTGTTATGATTATCTATTAGATTTTTATCGGTACCTGTACCAATTTAGCACCTGGGGTTTCTTGACAGGACAGGCTCTGGGGGCTCCATCCACCCCTCAGCACCACATCTGCAATGGACCTGGTTTGGGTTCTAAAAGGTGCCCCCTCCTCCCCTCTTGACTGGGGGACTCTTCCCTCTAACTCCGGAGGCCAGGCCATCTTGTCGCCAAGTAGCCACATCACAGAGCCTCAGGGCCTTGTCTGCCACCCGCCCCCACCTTCTTTTGCCCCTCCCTACCACTCCCCCCAACCCCTACCCTGCACCAGTTTCTGCATTTCCACTTTTAAAACTCCCCAGATCCTTCCCTCCGTCTCCTTGGATATTTCCTCCCCCTCCTGTCCTCCGTGCACACTGGGAACATCAACAGGGTCAATGTGCTTCCTGCCAGCCAGCGGAGTTGTTTCCCCTTCTGCTGCCCCCAAGAAAGCCTTTGGCTGTGGACCTGTTGACAGCCCGGGGCAAGCCCTGTCATTACCTAGGAGGAGGCCTCCCGGTATGGCCTGGATCTGCCCCTGTCCCCTAGTGTTGCTCAGAGGGGTTTCTCCAGGAGCCCCATCCTCCTGGACACTGCCCTCCCTCCCTGTAGGGCCTGGCTAGCCCTTCCTGCGCTCTCCCTGCCACCCCTCACTCTCCCACCTCTCAGGCCACCATTCCTTGCCGCAGGCCCCACTGGGGTGGCTAGCACACCCCACAGTCTCCGCACAGTGTTCTGGGTCCCCTCCCTGGAGAGATGGGAGAGGTCTCAGTGTCACCCCCTGGCTGAAGCCACTGGGCCTTCTCCTGGATGGCTGCTGTCCCTCTTGGCCCAGCTCCAGGGACTGAGACCCCCACTGCAGTTCCCCTGGAGCTACCATCTCCCTGTGACCTGCTCCTCATTGGAACCTTCTCTGCAAAAGGACCCTCTCTCCCTCTGCCCCCTGCCTTGTGGTCATTGTGCCCTCTGGGATCCCTGAGAGCCTCAGGAAGGCTGAGCCTCATCTCCAGAGGCTGTCCAGTGCCCAGAGGGGCCTGCTTCCCAGCAGCTGCCCAGGCATCTCCTGCTGATGGCCCTCAGCCCTGGGAGGGAAGACAAGAAGGGGACAGTGAGGGACAGCACCTGCTCCAGCCCCCCCTTCTCCTGGACCCCTTCCTGCCTGCCCCCAGCCTGGTCTCCATCAGGACGTCCTTGCCTCTGACCTGTAGCAGAGGCTCCCTGGACCCAGCCAGAGCAAGGGGTGGCAGTGGGAGGAACCAGCCCAGTGGTTCCTCTGGCTCCACCTGTGAGGGCTGGGGCTTTGCCCCTCTGGAACCTTGCCTGAGGGTGGTCCAGGGGCTGGCAAAATGGGTGTTTGGAGAGCTCGTAAAAAATGCACTTTCAGCCCCACCCAGACCTCCTGAGTCAATCTGGGTTTCAACAAGATCCTGGGTGATTTCTGCACTGCGGTCTGGAGCCTACCCCCACCCCCCACCCCCCGCAGCTGGCTTCCGTGGCCACAGCTGTGCCTACAGCCAGCTCCCTCTCTCTCCACCTCCCCCAAGTGTCCGGACCTCAGGCCACTGACTCACACAGGAGGGCCTGGCCCCCAGCCCAGCGCTGAGGCTCAACAGGCACTTTTGGTTCCTGTGCCCAGGCTGCACTGTGAGCCCCGCTGGCACAGGGCTGGCCTCCCTGCCTCAGATTCACTGGCCCATCTGCAGCCAGCCTTTGGGAGAGTTTCTCTGGACCACATTCTCCTATGAATGAGTCAGGAGATGGGCTGTGGCCCTGCCTCACCATTACCAACATGAGCGATCTTGGGCTCATTGCTAAAGCTCTGAATGCAGCTTCCTGTCCACGAAGCAAGGTTCATGATTGTGACGACCTCAAGCAGTGGCTGTGGGCTTAGCTGAGGCCACACGTCCATTCAACCTTCGCTGTAAACAAGTTTACAAGGTGCTGGCTGTAGTGTGTGCAGCCCCAGGGAACCAAACAGACCCAGTCCTCTCCCCAAGCAGCAGGGAACACGGATGGACGGAAAGCAGACTGGAGTCTACATGTAGGCAGGTGCTCACTGACCGGGTGATGGATGGGTGCTCTGCCTCTGTGACCTCTCCCTGAGTCCCTTCCCCACTTCCAGTCAAAGCTGGCCCCAGGCATCCCCACCCTGAAGTCAGTTCTGGATCAGAAAGACACAGGATTCACAGCCTCTGAGGAAGTTCAGGAAACCTTAGAAAATGGTGCGTGGATGAGTGAGGGGCCGTGAGGTTTAATGAGCACAGAAGAATCAAAGCAATTTTTTAATGATTTTTTTGTTTTTTTATTTTTTAGATGAATATGGAGTTACAATTGAGGGGGAAACATTGTCAAACAATCAAGAACAAATGTATATATACTTAGTTACCAGGGCTAATGCCATGTCATGGATGCCCAGCTTGGGTTCCCCATGTTACTGTTTCCCCCAGAAGAACCCCTGAGTTAAATGGATATCTCGTGGAGGTCAGAGATCTCCTTCTGAGATGATTCCCCCATAGTCCCACCCTCCAGTCTCCTAGGTATTCTTCCCCTCCCCCAACCCTTTCTCCCACCCTTCACCACCAGGTATCCTAGGCAATCATGCCCCTGTTGTGTTAAGAATCATTATTCTTAAGTTATTATTAGCTTAGCCATCTAACATACTGCTTCCCGATGTATTCTAGCTTCCACAGAAGAGAGATAGCATTCGGCCCTTGAGTCTCTGAGATTGGGATACTTCACTTAGCATAATTCTTTCCATCTCCATCCATTTGATTTCAAAAGCCATAATATCGTCTTCTCTAATGGCCGAGTAGTATTCCATTGTATATACGTACCAAAGTTTTAGTATCCACTCATCAAATGAGGGGCATCTGGGTTGGTTCCATAGTCTAGCTATAGTAAATTGAGCTGCTATAAACATTGATGAAGCCACATCACTATAATTTGCTGATTCTAACTCTTTTGGGAAAATACCCAGGAGTGGGATAGCTGGGTCATAAGGTGGATCCATCCTTAATTTTTTGAGGATTCTCCACACTGCTTTCCAGAGTGGCTGAACCAGTTTGCAGTCCCACCAGAAGTGTGACAGTGTTCCTCTTTTCCCACAGCCCCTCTAGCATCTGTTGTTGTTCATATTCTTCATTTTTGCCACTCTAACAGGAGTGAGGTGGAATCTCATTGAAGTTGAATCAAAGCAATTTTTAAAAACTCCACACTTAGAGCATATTTGCCTGATATAATCAATAAGTGAGGTGGGGTTTGAGTTGTTTTTCTGGTAGTTTTACAAGATCTGTGTGTACATGTGTGTGTGATGGAATGATCTTAAAGATGGTAAGACTTGGGGACACATTTTCTTGTGGTGCAGAGCCTCCTTGTTGAAAGAACGTGGTCGGAATGGTTTAAGATCAACCCAGCGTCTCTTCCATACCCCCGTCATCCTCCAAGGGCTCTCTGAGTCTCCCTAGATCATGGAGTCAGAGAAGCCTCCAAGAGCCCCAACCTGCTGCATCCTGGACAGGAAACCAAGGCTGAAGTTACAGGTGATTCCAGGCAGCTGGGGGTAGAAGTTGGGGTGCTGGTCCCCTACCCTCAGCTCAGGGTTCTGGGAAGCATATGCTGCAGCAATCCAGGCTCCCAGAATACTGCACAGTGAACAGCAGGGACAGGCCTCTCAGAGATGCAGCACACCCAGCTGAAATGGCCACTACTGCCTAGTCCCCCCTCCATGCACGACTGGAGATAGGGAAGCCTACCAGCTCGGTGGTCACCAGCTCGGTGGTCACCAGCGGCAGTCCACTACAGCAAAGCCCAAGAGAGGTGACCATGATAACAGCAATAACCTTGAATGCCAAGACAGTCCACCAGGTCCACACAGAGGCCTTCGGGACCTGGAAGCAGGAAGAGGCACCCAGGCACCCTTGGTCAGCTTGGGTGCAAAGTCTCTGGGTACAGACTCTCCTCCCCAGCCGTTCCTCAGCCCAGCATCCTGTAACCAGCCTGCTCCAACCCCAGCAGGTCTCACTCCACCCCGCTGCCTGCCAGTGCCATCACTGCCGGGTCACCTGGCTACCACCAGCCAGGTTCCTGGCCTGCTCTGCCCAAAACCACTCAAGTCATGATGCCGACTCCTCACATTGCCTACCCTCACCCTGCCTGGTCCAGGTGCTCACCTCCCACACCTGGGTGACCCCTACCTTCAGAATGGTCACTGCACCCCACAGCATCCTGCCCAGGGCCTCCTGGGACAGTGCTGCATGCTCACTTGGGTCTTCAGGGGCCTCCTGCCCCCCAACAGATACAGAGGCCTCCACAGACTGGCCCGACACACACAAGTTCCTACATTATCCACCCCAGATCCCCTGCCCTCTCACTGTCCCAGACCCAAAGGTTCCAAGCTGAGGATAGCTTCAGCCCAACAGCTGGGCCAAGGTAAGAGGCAGAACGTGCAAGGGAGAGGAGACATCAGGGGAGGTATGTGTCACTGAATCCCAAAACCTCAGTCCCCCAACCTCCAACTGAATGCCTCCAGGGACAGGGCACTAAGCCCCCAAGCGGCCCCTACAGCTCTTAAATTCACTCCCGGCCCCATATTGAACTAAAGTCCTTGCTTGAGGTTTTCACTCCAGCGCTCCCAGGTCCCCAGAGGACAGATGTTGACAACAGTGATCCCAAGTCCTCTCTTACCTGTCCCTGCAGCCACTTTTCACCTGGGTCCCCATCAGAGCAAGGTGGCCAGGAGGGAAACCTCTTGCTCTCTCCAGCTCTCTTGCAAGGTTCCAGCAGGATTCAGCTTTTATTGCAACTACATCCTCTGTGGATTCAAGTTGAATTTGCAGTGAATGAAACTTACCCATGGCACTGGAGCTGTGGGTCGGGGCTCCTTGTCACGTTTACGACAAGCATCAGCCTTCTGGGCACTTCTGGGAGGGATGAGGTATTAATTATCCAACCTAGCTGTGACCTCTTAAGAACTGCATGACCTCTCTGGTCACCTGAGATAGCAGCTTTGCTCTCTGGCTGGATGGGAGCTTACTGATCCCAGAGTGTGTGCCCTGGCTTTCATGGACACGGCAGCTGGGGTAGCAGTGGCCCTGCCCCTGCCCCGTGAGTTCAGGCAGTGTTCCTGAGCTCTCCACGTGGCTCCAAAGGAGCCCTTCATTGACCCACCTCTTCTGTTACTTCCACTTGGCCAATTACGGGCAGGCAGGTCATCAACAGAAGAGGCCAGGCCTACAGCAGGTGGGGAGGAGGTTCCTACCCAGGTGAGCCTTCAGCATCTGCATCATAGGTCATTGGTTCTGGAAACCAGAGAGGGCTTGACAATCCCCCTACTCAGAAATCCCCAACTCCTGCCTGAGATGCACTTGGGGACCCAAGCACCTCCTGAAGTTCCTAGTTGACCTGCTGCCCTAAGATGGGCATGCAGGCTGCAGTGGGCTGGGCCGGAGGAAGGGCTTGGGTAAGGGGGAGGCATCCCCAAGGGCAGCCCTCTGCTCTCCCCATTGACACAGGAGGACAGGATGGAAGAGCCACACCTGTGGCCCCCAGAGAGCAGCACAGAAGCTCTGGACACGCGTGAGTGTGCACACACCCAGCACTTACGCAGTTTCTGTACCTGAAACCTCTGTGGCAGCCGAGACCCCACCATCCACCCCCTTGTCTGGGTGGGGAACTGCTAGCCATCCCTGGCTGGCTTCTGCTTGGCACATTGTCCCACCAGCTTAGGGCTCACTCAGAGGGTCCACTCCACCTGGTCCCTCACCACCCTGGATGGCGGGCTATACTGGGAGGGAGATAGGTTTGCCTGGACAGTCCTTCATTGCTCCTGTTGTATCTCCTTTTTCTGTGACGAGTGTCCCATTCAGATGATATGTCAGATGTGTGACTCCAGCCCAAGGATGGGTGAGCCTCAGTGTCCCCCAGCTGTCATACCCAGTCCTATCATGGGCTTGGCCACCAGCTGATCATAAGAGGTTTGTCCTCATGGGTTCAAGTCTGCTCATCTCTAAGGGCTCTGTCGTGACACCTGGCCTCTCTCCTCTTGCCTTGGCTCTTTCTGGGTCTACATGCAAGTCTGTCTCCTCACATTGCCACCCTGGAGTTCTCTTCTATTTTCGCTAGAAATATTCAGGAAACGTTTACTTGAAAGTTAGTTATACAAACCACTTTAAGCATTTTCTCCAAAGTGCATCCTACAAGTAGTATAAACAAGCCCCAATTATAAAATGATACTTGAATGTATCCAAATTACAGTAGTTATGCTGCAATTTTCATTGACAAAAGACGTGGTTGGCAGGATGTGCAGATTATTCCAAATTTCATCAGATCCGAATGGGACTGTAATTCCATACTCCAAATGGAATATTTAGCCAATGACTAACTGAAATTGTTTTCTTTCTAGTCTAAAGCCCTCAAAAACGGCAGAGTCTGGGGAGGTTGATGACCTCCAATCATTCTGCTGAAAAGTCGTTCCCTCTATTTCCATGGAGACCAAGGAATTGGAGGATTTGGAAAAGCCCTGGAGGTCATCAGTGAGTGACTCATGGAAGATTAGCAAGGAATCGGAGGAATCGGCCAAGGTGAGACTGGAGTTGCTTCCACACACAGAGGAGATGCCTGGGGCTGAGCAGGACAGAGAACCCCATCGCCACATCCCCCTGCAGAGAAACTCCATCTTCAACCGCACCGTGAGACGCAGAAGCAAAGCCAAGGTCGGAGGTGGCCCTGAGCAGAATGCCAGCCTCCTGGCAGGTTAGTGCCTCAGGGCGGATCTAATCAGGTGAAGAATTTGAAGCTATTATCTATAGAATTTGAACTCCCCCAATATGTGTGCTCACCAGGACGGTCATGATCCAAATGACCCAGGAGGGCCAGCTTCTACCCAAGGCTCCCCAGCCACAAGTGCACTCCAGGAGGGGGACTCAGTGCCCCCTGAGGCACTTCCTCCGTGGTGACATCTTCCTGTCTTCCTGAAAATAAACGAGATTAAACCCTTGGGTTATCTTAGCTCCAGAACCCCTTAGTCTCTTAGACTACTCCCAAGCACGTTTTGTCTGCCCAAAATCTATTTATTGAGTGCAATAAAGCATAGAAACCTTTACTCACTGGGCGTGTGAGAGCTCTGGACCCCTTTCCTTGTGACCTGCCACCAGTGCTGGGGTTGCACAGCGTGGGATGGTTTCCTGTCCCCTGGGAACACCTGAGCGTGTTGGATGCAGTGACCCTGCTTCCACTTCAGGGACGTCATACCTCATCCAAAGCTGTTCTTCAGTGAACATGAGGTAGTTTTTGCCTGAAGTTAAACGGCCCTCAAAGCAGAGATGTAAAACAGCATATTGATTCTGGGGTTGGTCGGCTGTTGCCCTGCTTGGGCCTGTTTCTCTGACCTCTGTGGTCAGCTGTGGCTCATCTGGGGCTGGAAGGCTCGGCTCCTGTGGTGTCCGGTCCTCCGCAGGCAGGCTCAGCTTATTCTCATGCAGAGCACACTCAGGGGCCCAGGGAAGCTACAGGTGTCCTCGAGCTCTGATGCAGGGCTTCACGGTCACTCTGTGGCACGTTCTGTTGGTCAAAGTAGCTCGCAGGGCCAACCCGAGTGAAGCAGGCTGGGAAAGCCGGCCCTACTGCTACTGCTTGAGGACAGTAAGATTTGTCTGCCGCAATCACCCACAAACACAAAGTCCTGTGTCCTGAACTGAGTGAACAGAGGGCAGTGCAGCGACTGAAAGTCCTGGAGGCTGGCTGACGGGGTACCGGGCATCACCCTCTCAGCTCTTGTGCGCGCTTGAAAACTTACCTTGCACACAAAGGAAGCTGGAGTCTCTGCCTTCAAGAACCCAAGACACACTGATGTCACTTTACTACAATCTGTGTGCCACAGTGGTAAAGATGAAGATGGCACATCTCTGCTGGGGTCCAGAAAGGGTTCTCCTAGAGGACAGAATTCTAGAAGAGTCTTGGAGGATTTGTAAGAACCTGGCCGGAGAGACAGGGGGAGCTAACTGGGTCAAGCACATGTAGCGACCCCCGTGCTGGGCCAGCATCCCAAGGGTAATCCTCTAGTACCCACTCAATAGATTAAAAACAACCGAGGCCCAGAGAAAGTGAGACACTGTCCCCAGATCACGGCTAGTGAGTGGTTCAGCTTCCAATGCAGTTCAGATCCTCCTGGTCCCCAAACGTGTGCAGATAGAGACACGGGCTAGAACAACACTGTCCAAGAGAAACGCAATGCAAGTCACACAGCTCGTTTTAAATCTTCCAGTGCCACCTTAAAAAAATCACAAAGAAACAAGTGAAATTAAATTTTTTTTTAAAGAGAGAAGGACAGTGAGAGAGAGACAGAGAGAATCAATTTTTTTATTTATTATTTATTAGATGATACAGAGTTACAATTGAGGGGGAAACATTATCAAATATTCCAGAACAAATGAATATATACTTAGTTATCCAGGGCTAATGCCATGTCATGAATGCCCAGTTTGGGTTCCCCATGTTGCCATTTCCCCCAGAAGAACCGCTGAGTTAAATGGATATCTCGTGGAGGTCAGACATCACTTTCTGAGATGATTCCCCTATATTTGGTTCCTCCAGTCTCCTAGGTGATTTTCCTAAGCCCTCCCCCCACCCTGTCCACCAGCCTACACCTCCAAGTATCCTAGGGAGTCATCTCCCTATTGCAAAAAGAATCATACAATTTGCAGTTATTATTAACTTAGCCATGTAAGATGCTGCTTTCCCATGTATTCTAACTTCCACAGATAAGAGAAAGCATTCCGCCCTTGAGTCTCTGAGATTGGGATACTTCACTTTGCATAATTCTTTCCATCTCCATCCATTTGGTCTCAAAAGCCATAATATCGTTTTCTCTAATGGCCGAGTAGTGAGAATCAATTTTTATTGAGTTTTTCACATGGCTTTCATTGCTCTGAGTGCTGGGGTTTGAACTTGTGTACTTACGCATGCTGGGCAAGCGCTGTAACAGCTGTGCCACCGCTCCAGCACCAGGTGAAATTAATTTTAACAATGCATTTTATTTAACCCAACATATCCCAAATATTATCATTGTTTTGTATAATCAATGAGATACTTTACATCCTGTTTTCACACTAAGATTTTGAAATCTATTGGGTGTTTTATCTCCTAGTCCCAAATTTTCATCAGAAATACTTGATCTGGATTCAGAATAGATTTGCAAATGGTTCCAAAGTAGATTTACGAGTTGTTCTAATATCCTTAGGTGTTTTCTGATCGATGAATCGAGTATCAGTTGCTACGTTTCCATCTTCATCAGTCACACCAGCCACAGTTCAGCCTGTGATGGCTGCAGGTGGCCAGTGGCCGCCCTCCTGGGCAGAGTAGTGGTCGGGGCAGTTTCTGCGGTGGGAGAAAAGTGGGTGAGGGGCTGTGTCTGAGTTGAATGTGATGTGAATGGGAGACAGGATCGGTGGGGACGGGGCCTTGGTTTGTGGCCTCCCCAAACCCAGCCAGGAATGCTGACGCCAGTGCTGACCACAGCAAGGGTCACCTCACCTCCTGCCACCCTGCAAGGCATCGCCGATGCCCAGTCCATCAGCATGAGCTGCGCAGCTTATTGTCAAAGTGAACCCCTCATTTCTCCTCCTTGGAGTTGGCGTCCCAAGACTGCCCAGCATTCCCTGACCAAGAGCCAAGGAGAAAATGCTCTTTTCCATCTCTCTGACGAGAAAGGGCAGGGAGAGAAACTGAGGAGCAGGCATAACGGGCGGTTGGGTCAGCAGGCTGCTCCGATCCACCACGTAACAGCAAGAGAAGGCTCACGCTCTGGGTCCGCAATGTGGGATTTGGGTCGGGAAGACATTGTCCTGCTAATGGTACCCTTTCAAAAGCGTGCTCCAGGGCTGGAGCGGTGGCTCAATGGTTTCAGCACTTGCCCAGCATGCACAAGTATTCGAGTTCAAACCCCAGCACCATGTACCCAATGAAGTCTCAGAGCAACAAAAGCCACGTGAAAAACTAAATAAAATTGATTCTCTCTCTCTCTCTCTCTATTTGTCCCTCTCTCTTAAAAAAAAAAAAATAGCCTGCTCCAGCATTGCCTAACCGGCCCACCTAGGGGCGATGTGACAATGTGACATTCCAGAAGGCAACTTGACTTTATTTAGTGGTGGTAAAACTGGTTGTGAAAAGATCAGCAAGTTGTAGAGGACTTTTCTCCGGTGGAAACGACAGCACCAGGGGTTCTGGGTTTGTTGTCCTCTAAGACATCAACCAGGTTTCCTTCAGGGAGTGAGGAGGAGGAACCGCCCCCCTCACGCCCCACCTCTCCCCTTCCAGGGCCATAGTCCCTGCCTTCCTCCTCTTAGAATCGCCAGAAAAGGGGAGATGAATATTTTCTAACCTGTTCCGTTTCTTAAACATCATAGATGCACAGGAAGTCGGAAATTCTGAAAATGAGCCCCTGACCTTGAATCAGCCCCAGGACAGAATGCGTCTCTGCAGAATACCGATGGGGCCAGGAGCCCTGGAAACAAGGTAAGAGATGGCAAGCCACCAGGAAGTCCTGCTTCACGCAGAGATGCAGGGAGCCTTGTTGGGGCTCCGAAGGGGTCGTGTTTTAACAAAACAATTGCTTACATTAAAAAATGAAACAACGCAGAATTCCACGATTTCCTTATTTAAAAATAAAAAGGGCCAGGCGCAATGCTGCTCACCTGTAATCCCAGTAGGTCTGGAGACCAAGGTAGGAGGATGGAAAGCTCAAGCCCAGCGTGTGCAACTTAGCAAGACCCTCTCTCAAAACAAAAAATAAAAATAAAAAGAACATGAAATGTAGCTCACTGGTAGAGCACCCCTGGGTCCAATCCCCAGTACAGGAACACACACACACATACACACACACCTGGTTTTCTCTTCCATTACTAAGCTGAGAAATTTTAGATATTGTATACATTGAGAAATAGACAAGAAAAAATGTCAGAATGAAAGAAGAGGGGTCAGGGTTCCCATGGCCCCTTCGAGGGTGCACCCCAAATGACCAGAAGTCAACCACTTGCAGGTCTCCCCACCCCCATAGCGACATGGGCTGGGGACCAAGCCTTTAATACACAGGCCTTTGGGGGACAACTCTCCAAAACATAGCAGTCTCTGCACTGGATTTGTGCTTGTGAAAGGGTTCATGATCGAAAGTTAACAGGCAAAAATTACTGTCACCACCAGCAACAGCAGAGCCTACACAGTGCAAGGCCAGCTCAAGGAAGGGGAGCTAGAGCACGAGTCCAGCTGCTGCTGAGTCCCACAGGTTTCACCTCCCTGCTGCACGGTGATTGTCACCAGTTAGTGTCTTCATGAAGGCGTTTTTTTTTTTTTTTAAAGAGGGGACAAAGAGAGAGAGAGAGAGAGAGACGCAATCTTTATTTAGCTTTTCATGTGACTTTCATTCCTCAGACACTTTGTTGTGTACGTGGTGCTGGGGTTTGAACTCGCATCCTGGTGCTTGCCAGGCAAGCACCTTAATTGCTGAGCCACCGCTCCAGCCCAATCATGAAGGCATTTCAATTATACTTTTTCCAAGGACAATAAAATGACAGAGTTGGGGTCTACAGCTTGATGAATTTTTATACACATGAATGCCCCTTGTTGAAAGTAAAGCACACACAGCCCTGGACCATCCACCAGATGAGTGCGGTACATCCACATTGCCCTGCAGGCCCGAGGAGGACTCACACCCGTCTCTCTTGGACGTGACCATCTCCTGCCTTCCAACACCATTGGATTGGTTTTGCTGGTTCTTAAACCTCATGCACGTGGGATCCCAGGGTGTGTATCCCATGGTATCTTCTTTATTTTGCTCAACATAATATTATTTATTTATTTATTTTTATAAAGAGAGAGGGAGAGAGTGAGAGAGAGAAAACCAATTTGATTTATTTTTCCCATCTGACTTTGGTTTCTCCAACAGCTGTGTACGTGCGGCTGGGTCTTGAATCCGGGCCCTCATGCAGGCTGGGCAAGCGCTCCAGCTGCTGAGCCACGGCTCCAGCTGCTGAGCCACGGCTCTAACCCCTCAACATAACTTTTTTTTAGATTCATAGATACACATGTGTCAGATTGTTCTTTTATCACTGAGAAGTATGACAGTTTGTTTATCCGTCCATACACATGCTGATTGGGATGGCTGGTTTCAAGCTGTCTTCCTTTCTTTTTCGCAAATCACCTTAGTTGGCCTTATTTTCAGTTCTGGAATTGGGCAGCACTTGATTCCATAGAACAGATTAAGTGTTCTTCCAGTTTCCACCACTGCGCACACTTGCTGAACCCCCTAACCCATCTCTGTGTGGATGTGCACCCTTGTTTTCACTGCGCACACTTGCCATGAACCCTCTAACCTGTCTCCGTGCGGATGTGCACCCTCGTTTTCCTGGGACGCACCCATGGGAGTGCAGTCACTGGGCCTGAGGGTCAGCATATATTTAACTTTCTTAGAAATAGCCAGCTGGGGGCTGGAGGGGCGGCTCAGCAGTTGGAAACTTTCTTTAAAACAAAGAAAGAAAGAGAAAAGAATTAGCCAGCTGGGCGTGGTGGCACTCCTGTAAACTCAGCAGCTCAGGAGGTCGAGGCAGGAGGATCGTAAGTTCAAAGCCAGCCTCAGCAACTGCATGAGGCCCTAAGCAACTCAGCAAGAACCTGTCTTAAATAAACAATAAAAAAGGATGGGGATGTGGGTCAATAGTTAAGCACCACTGGATTCAATCCCTGGCACTAAATAAGTAAATAAATAAAAATAAAAGAAAGAAAGAAAGGAAAAAGACAAATAGCCAAATGGTTTCCCAAAATGGCTATGCTCTTACCTGATCACCAGCAAGATATCAACGATCCCATGTATCCTCTTGCGGTGCGTGGAATTGTCCGTTTTGTAAGTGTGCCTTTCTAATACATGGTGCTTTCTCCATGTGGTTCCAGTGGGTGTTTCCTGGGTGACTCACCATGTCCAGCACCTCTCCGTGTCCTTCCATGATCCTCTTTTGTGCCTGTTTATTTGCTGATTATTCATATTTCATTTCTAATTTGTAGTTTTTAATATATCAAATAAGAGTACTTGGTCAGATATTACAAATGTTTTCTACCAGTCAGAGGCTTATCTATTTTTTTTATTAAGAAATTAAGGGGTTGGGGATTTAGCCCAGTGGCAGAGTGCTTGCCTAGTACATGCAAAGCCCCGAATTTGGTCCTCAGCCCTGAAAAAAATTTTTTAAAAATTGAGTTATTGTGCAATCATCAATGCATATAAAGTAATAATATGATATGCTTATATTCTTAAACCAGAATTAGCCCTAGAGCTCTTCCTGTTCTCCCTCCCTCTCCCTTCCCCCCACCCCCTCCCCTCTTCTCCACATGTATCCATGGTTGCCCTACGTTATGTGTTACTATGCCTTTGTTGGGTCTAATACATGAGGTCAACTACCTTTCACACAGGCCTGGGTTTAGCTCCAGCCTCCACAAATGAGTGAAAATATTCGACTCTTGACTCTCTGGGTTTGGCTAACTTCGCTCAACATGATTTCTTCCATTGCCTTCCATTTACCTTCAAAGACCACAATATTGCTGTTTCTAATAGCTGAGTAGAACTCCATGGTGTATATATATATATATGTATTTATATATATATACACCACAGTTTTTGGATCCATTCATCCAGTGAGGAGCATCTGGGTTGGTTCCATAATTTAGCTTTTGTAAATTGAGCTGCTATGAACATAGATTTTGCTCTGTTGCTGTAATGAGCTGATTCCAACTCCTCTGGAAAAGTACCCAGGAGAGGGAAAGCTGGAAAATATGGTGGGTTCATCCTTAATTTTTTGAGGATTCTCCACACTGCTTTTCAGAGGGGCTGTACTAGTCTGCAGTTCCACCAACAGTATGCTAGTGCTCCTATCTCCCCACAGAGGCTTATCTTTTAAGGAGCAGAAACTTTGATTTTTTATGAAGTTTAACTACAATCATTTCATTGTTTATCATTTTCTATGTTATCTGGTAATATTTGACTACATCAAAGACATGAAAATATTCTCACAGGATTTTATTTATTTAGCTCTCGCATTCATGTCCCTATGGTCCATGTAGATGTCCAGTGGCCCCAGAACCGCTTTTTAAAAAGGACCTCTGTGTCCCTCAATGAATTGCAGAGGTGTCTTTTAAAAATATTCATTAGCTGCAGATATGTGGGTCTATTTCTGGACGTGAATTCTGTTTCATTGATCTAATTATCTATCCTCATGTGAATACCAGAGTGTCTTAAATTCTGGAACTTTCTGCAAAATCTTATAGTCTGGTAGCGTAAGCCTTCCTACCTTGTTCTTTTTAAAGATAGTTTTGACTATTTTAAGTCTTTCGTATTTCCATATACATTTTGGAATCAGCATGTCAATTTTAGCCCCCAAACATCTGCTAGGACTTCCGTTGAAATTGCACTGCCCTTGTAGACAAATGTGGGGGTCCTTGGCATCTTAAATCGCTTGACCTGTGAATACACCCTAACTCCCCAAGTAACTGCATATTTTAAAATTAATCCAGCAATGATTTGCAGGTTTTAGCTTAAATGCGTATTTTAATTAAATTTGTTTCCAGGTAGTTTATGCTTTTTTTAAAGTCCTATTTTAAAAACCAGTGTTTGTTTTTCACTTTTCAATTGTTTCCAAGCAAAATGCATGGTAGTATGTAAAAATACTATTAATTTTTCCAGTCACTTGGTACTCTGTGATCTTGATAAACACAGAGGACTTACATTAGGTGACCCCTGTCATAGGCACTCTGATTATGCCCAGTTCACAGATAAGAAAACTTAGGCTCAACAGAATTCAGTACCTGGCTCAAGGGGGTGCAGCCAGGTACAGAGCCAGACCATGAATCCAGAGACTTCTGACTGCACCCCAGGATCTCCCACAGCTGATGGGAGCAGCCAGGGGCCTCTGTTAACCTGCCTGCAGAGGGCAAGGGCCAGAGGCATAGAGTTCCCTCACCCCCAGTGCAGCACTGGACTGGTTCCTCAAGTCACGTCGAGATGTCACAAGTCAGGTCTTTATTTATACGGTACAACGTCACAAAGCAGGGTTTGAGCCCCCCAAGTTATTTCATGCCATGAAAGCACCACATTTATTTGAATATAATACTTACTATATATTTAGTTACATTAAGTATGTTACACATATAGTAAAACTAACATGTGCTTTTATAAATTGATATTTAGTATACAAAACTAAGTTACATCATAACATTTCACGGGACCTTCTTCCTGCATCAGCTGAACGAGCACCATCTCTTCTCTACTCTCTGGGGCAGCCAGGGGTGGCCGCAGCTCTACTCTAGCTGGCCGGAGCCATACCTCCTGGTTATCAAATGTTGTGACTATTATCCCTGGATTCATCTCCAAAAATGCTGTGAATTCCCTTAATGCCACCAAAGACTCGTGCCTGGCACTGTGAATCTTTGCTGACGATGGGCAGGGACCAGTGTCGGTGTTGGAAAGGGTATGTGTAAGTGGAACGTGAAGTTGCCCCAGGGCAGCTGCTGGTCAGATGGCTGTAAATGCCCGTTTGGATTGTTGTTATGAGAATCTTGCGGTAAGAGAATCTGCACCTACCAGGCACATGTACTGAACCACTGCAAGTTGGGGACTGCCTCTCTTACTCAAGAAAGCTGGGTGGGGTTAGTTCATTAACAAAAGAGTGAGGAAGTTCAGCCGGGCTCTCTCGGGCTCTCTCGCCAATCTCTATATACCTCTGAGACTCTCTCTCTCTCTAAGTGCCAGTTTACAGGAAACCCAGGAGAGAGGAAGGGATTAAGTGATACCATGCAAATGTGATCTAAGCAGGAGGTGTGCCCCCCAAAACACAGAGGGGAGGAAGCAGTAAAAAGAGACTAAAGAAAGATCAAGCGATTGCAAGGTATAAATCTTATCGGACTCCTTTTACAGATAAACACACTGTGGGGGAAAGATTAAAAGACAATCAGGGGTGGGAGGGCCTGGAGTGGTGGCTCAGCAGTTAGGGCGCTTACCTGGCATGCATGAGGACACGGGTTCAAACCCCAGCACTGCGTACACAATGGAGTGTCAGAGCAATGAAAATTGGGGACATTTGAACCCAGATTAGACATTTGATGATGTTAAGAAATCATTATTGATTTCTTTGGGCACCATAGTGGTGTTATAGTTGGAGTTTAGCTTTGTGTAACTCTTCCTATCTTTTAGAGATACATCCTGAAATATTTTGGATGAAATGATATGATGTCTGGCATTTGCTTCAAAATAATCAAAGCCAGGGAAGGAGTGGGTGGGAGTGGAGATGAAGGCCAGGAGTCGAGAGCTGTTGGAGCTGGGTGGTGAGTCTTTGGGAAGTCATTATACTTTCCTATCTGTTTGAGATTATGTTTGGAAGTTTCCATTTAAGAAAAGTTTAATTTTTTATTAGGTTTTTTTTTTTTTTTTTTTTTTTTTAAGAGAGAGGGACAGGGAGAGAGACAGGAAAGGGAGAAACAACTTTATTTAGTTTTTCACATGGCCTTAGTTGCTCCAACACTCAATTGTGTACGTGGTGCTGGGGTTCAAACTCGGGTCCTCGTGCTTGCCAGGCAAGCGCCGAAACCGCTGAGCCACCGCTCCAGCCCCTTAGGTTGTTTTTTTAAACTTTATTTTATTTTATTTATTTTGTGGTGCTGGGGACTGAACCTGGGCCTTGCCCATATTAGGCAAGTACTTTATCACTGGGCTGCATCCCCTGTGCACTAAAGCTTATTTTTTTAAAAAAAACTTAAACAGCAGGAACTTAAGTAAAGTGACCCTTCATCCTGATCCCTGTGGCCATGTCTCTTTTTCCAAGAGATTGCAGAATCATCAGCTCTTACTGTTGACTGTGTTGACCCCAGGGACATCAACACTAGGTTCCTTGAGGTCAGGACCATGCCAGGTTCCCTCCTGGTTCCTGGCACATGTCTGAGGCACACCAGAGATGCCCTGGACTGGCAAATGATTGATACTTGTGTGCATGCAGACTCCCAGGCGGCAGTGACCTCTGACCTCTTGAAGATACTCGTGGGCAGACTGGTCCAGTAGTGGCCCAGGACTGTGGAGAACAAGGCTCTTGCAAAACCAGGTCACCATGTCACCAGGACAGGTGACTGCTCCTGTAGGAATACAGCTCCTCTGACTCAGGAACTCCCCTGCCTGACTACTCTTTCACCCTGGTCGCCCAGAGGGGAGGCCAGTTGCCTCCAAGAGCAGCGCAAAGGAGCACAGGAAGTAGCTTTCTCTTGCCTGCCCCCCGCCCC
>PVKS010013017.1:0-34280 GCA_004027875.1 Aplodontia rufa | reverse complement strand
CATGCAAGGCCTCATAGACGTGGGAGGCAGGGCGAGGGCTTTCTCAGGCGTGGCTCTTGGGTGATGTCACTCTCCAGCTGTCCCTGCCCTCACCCAGGCACTGTCTTGCTGAAGAGAGGCCCAAGCCCACATGGGACCAGGCAGAGGCTCAGGAGCTTTCAAGGAGTCAGATGGAGGGGGTCCTAGGGCATGTCATGGATATGCTCAGTTCATGTCACTTAAAATAATAGTAACGGGGCTACAGCGATGGCTCAGTGGTTAGGGCGCTTGCCTGGCATGCGTGAGGACACGGGTTCAAACCCCAGCACCACATACACAACAAAGTGTCAGAGCAATAAAGGCCAATGAAAAACTAAATAAAATCGATTCTCTCCCCCGCTCCTTTAATAAATAAATAAATAAAATACTATTAATAGCAGCAGCAACGGCGATGGGAGCGGAGGGTTCGGTGCCAGAGCTGACACACAGTTTATCTGCCTGTGACTGCACTGTTCTCAGTCACCGGCATCTTCTCAGTTGCTAAGCTGTGTATTTGGGCATATTTTGCTATATTTGGGTTATTTCCCCTCAGTTCACCGGTCAGTCTTTTAGGAATTTTTTTTGTAAAGGAGAGAGGGACAGTGGGAGAGAGAAAGAGAGAGAATCAGTTTTATTTAGTTTTTCACGTGGCCTTCATCGCCCTGACTCTTAGTCATGTACGCGGTGCTGGGGTTCGACCCCGCGTCCTCACGCATGCCAGACAAGCGCCGTAACCCCTGAGCCACCGCTCCAGCCTGCTACCTGTCAGTCTTTTATTTTTAAGTCTCCTTGCTTTGCCGTGAACTTCCTCCTCACTCCGTTTTATTCGCCTTTTTACACGTTTCCCTTCGCATTTTAGCTTACAATAGCGACCACTGTCAAGTTCAGTCCCTCCGGCTTTACTTTTTTGCTTTTATCTTACTATTTAAATTCCTAAGCTTGGGGGAGTTACTTATCATTTTATTTCTTACTTCCTTTTAGATACAAGCCTTTATGTCCTCTTATTTTGCTTACTTAACTGATGATAGCTTTTCGGTTATATGCTTCACTTAAACCGAATTTAACTACTTTTCTTAAACTACTAGTTCATGCATAATATTGCTCTAGTCCTCCCATTAGTCACAGTCTGTATCACGTTGGTCATATCTTTTCTAATTCTTTTGAAGTCTTAATTTAAAATGCTCTCCGAATGGGCTGCTCTGGGGAGGGTGCAGAAGCTGCCTCCTGCTTCTCCCAGCCTCAGAGTCCAACCTGCCCTGCCCTGAGGAGGCTCAGGCAGGTGGAGAGCAGTGTGGTTCAGAGGCTGGGCCTTGGGTCCTCCTCACAGTGTCTCATTCCACGATCTGTTACTATAACCAAGTGTCAAGAGCGGCTCATCTATGAAGAAAAGGAATTTGTTTCAGAGTTCTAGAGGCACGGCAGTCCAAGAGTGTGACACTCCCCCGGTGAGGGCCTGGTGGCACGGAGCAGGCCATCACATGGTGACAAAGAGCCAGTGTGCCAGCTCAGGCCTCCACTTCTCTTCTTCTAAAGCCATCGTGCCAACGTGGGGGCCACCCTCAGGACCTCTCAGGGTTCGAACCTGTGTCCTCACGCATGCCAGTTAAGTTGCTCTCAGAGGTCCTGGCCCAGATACTGCTAACACCTGACTGCGAGGAGCAAGTTTCCCAGGCCTGAACGTCTGCAGAGCACATTTAACCAGAGCATGGCAGGTACACCTGCGCTCGTCCCACGCCCCGGTCACTTCACGCTTACAGGAAGAGCTGAGTCTGAAGCCAGGAAGCACGAGGACAAGGCCCTGTGCTCAGAAGCCTCGGATAAACCTCCTGGGGGAGGTCGTAGAGGCTACGGCAGGGTCCCGATTCCATAAAACTCAAAAACTCATCAGCCAACCAGAGTAGGCTGCTCTAAACGCACAAAATAACATAATAATAATAATAATAAACCCCAGAAAAGCCCATGTCAAGAAATACTCTGCACCTGCTGCCTCCCCCACTGGGTCCTCTCCCTTCATTTCCCTTCTTCCTTCCTGACCCTCTGCCCTCCCGCTCATGCTGAGGCTGCCACAGAAGCCCCTCTCTTACGCCCCCATAGCATCCTGTGCCATATCCATCTTATATACTGACAATTAGCTGTCTGGTGCCTTATCTGTCTTTCTATTAGACAACAACTTGAGGGCTGGACCAGGGTTTTACTGGTTATCTTATCCCAGGCCTAAGGCAGCTGATAAATGAATGAACAATTGAATGACCTGGTAGGCCTCCCTGGCAGAGATTATAGGAAGCACCCACCTCCAAGTTGAGGCTGTCACTCCAGGGCCCAGCTCCTGAGGGCTCCATTCACACTGTCATCTGTGTAAAAGGTAATTCTCACAGCTATGCAGTGCACAACCTGAGCTACCTTACACTGCAACCCTGACCAGAAACGAACAGCTGCTTCCATACACTATCTGTTCTGTCATCCACACAGCAAAAGGAAGAAGGAACAGTTTTGTATCAGCTGCTCTGAAACAAAGGTCATTATTTTTGGCAGATGCCTCACCTCTTCCAACCTGAGGCGTGGATTTGTTTATGTGTTTGCTCACTTAACAAATATTTTTTGAGCACCTTCACTGTTCTGAGTGCTGGTTCCTAACAGAAGACTCCTTATTTGGTGACTGAAGGTGGCAGCCACCACTTCCCTGGCAACCTCCCAGGCAGCCCCATGCCAATGTCAATGTTCCAGGCCCGCAGTTGGCCCTCGTGGTTCAGCTCCGATCTGTTTCTGCTTGGGAATATTCCCGGGCCCCAGCTGCCTCAGTCGTGCCCCACGAAGCGATTTGCATGTATCTTGGAGCCTGGCTGATTTGGCCCAGGGCAGATGCTCTCAGGCAGGCAGTGGGGATCCTGAGGACTTTGGTCCCACTTCCTACGTGGCATAAAGGGGCCTGTGTCAACGTCAACAATAACGTATTTTACACCGTAAGAAAAGGATTAATCCTCTGGATTGGTTTGTCTTTTTTAGCATGTTGGTGGTGTAAGAACATGGTCCAAAGCTGCTTGGACTGTATCAACAGGCAGGACAATACGCACCTTTCAGGTGTACGTTGATCATGTTCCTGAGACTTCCAGCAACAAGATGGCAGAATCCGGAAACAGGGCCCCAAAGCATTGTAGAGTGAAAAACAGCATTTCCGAGTAGAGAGCAACACGGGATGATAGAAGGAAGATTAGAAAGTGTAGCACCACTGAGAGAGGAATTCATCTCTGTCCCAGGCCTAGCTGCTCCTGTGGATCAGGGCTGGGACCCCTGGAACTTGTGCGCGTGGGGGATGGGAAGAGCAATGTTCAAAAAAATAAGTGAATGCCATCGATAAAGAAGTCCTGACTTTATAAGTGCATTCTGCAGGGTTCTGTGAAGAACCTGTAACAGAATTATGGAAGTAAACACGCGTCCGTGGAGGTTGGAACAACCTGGGTCTCCTTCACCTGTCTTAGGTGTGGTGCTGGAGTTTATGCCTGCATTTCCGGATCTCACTGGCTTATTCTGGCTTTATTTCTGGAGATCCATCTTAATCACCAGGCAGAGTGCTGGCAACCCAGGTCTTTGCCTGAGGCTCCAACCGCAGCCTCCCACAGAGCCCTGCTAAGGCCTCCTGGAGGCCCAGGCCCTCTGTCCTCTGGGGAAATCTGTCCCAAGGCTGCGTGCTGGGCCTTCAGCTCTGGTTTTCCCTCCCTCTTGAACTCTGGCAGGAATGTCCCCACTGAGCTGCATTTTGCTTTCAGGCCCCTGGCCTTTGTTACGCGATGCTATAAAAAGCTGCCACTCAAGATTCCTGTTACAGCAACACCAGGCGTTCTTCAGGCAGTGTGCAAACCCCTGGGAAAAAGCAACCGCTGGGGACGGAGCGGGGGTGTGCTGGAGAGAAGGGCGACCGGTGCAGACCTCCGCACCCTGGGGGCTCCTAAGAGTGGCGAGACCCTGGCGGGAGCGTGACCCTCCCCACTTCCTCCCTCCCATGTGGGCAGTTGGCGCTGCTGGCTCTGAACCCTGACGCGCCGTCACGCAGCCCTCAACCTCTAAGTTAAGGTCTTGGCTGGCGGTGCAGAACAGCAGCTCTACTTGGCCAAGTCTAATTAGAAAGCCAGGATTCAGGCCGTCCCGGGTTGCAGAGCCCTGCGTGTGCCGGGGCCTGTCCCGCCTCGCGCTGCACAGAGCTGAGACCTGTGCGTGAGCTGAAGAAATGAGAAGGGGCTCAAGGCGGCCGTCACCGGGCAGGGCAGTCTGCACACCTGAAAAGGACCCCAGGATGTGCCCAGGTGGAGGCCCGGAAGCTCCAAGCAGCTTGAAGCCGCCTGGAGAGGTCTAAAGGGACAATGGCTTTGTCAGAAAGGTCTCAGCATCTCGGGTCTGCTCTTTGCCAACACAAAACGGGACAGTGACCCTGGTTGTTCTTTGTCACTTTTCCGGCAAAAAAAAAAAAAAACCCCTAAGGGAACATGCAGAAGCTGGCCTCTGAGTCGGCCCCATGGACCCTCAGCCCAGCACTCACACCCTCCTTTGGGTGTGGCTTGAGCCCATGTCAGGTCACCCACTCTGGCAGCCTCCACATCTTTCTGTGTCGTGGGGGCACTCGGCAGCCCAGGGAGTGGCCCAAGGGGTGAGGAATTGAGGTTTCCTGCTAGCAAGCAGGTGCATGAGCGTGGAAGTGGAGCCAGCAGCTTGACCACAGCCTCAGAAAGGAGTCAGAACCACAGGCTCCCAGACCACAGAAGCTAGGGCACAGAGTAAATGGCACTGCAAGCTGCAAAGTCTTGGGGCTATTTGTTACACAGCAATAGGTAACCCATACACTGGGAACACCCTGGACACTAGGAATGGAAGGTGATTCCACTTTCACACATCCAAGTCCCTCTGACCCCTCTCTTTCTCCTGTCCCATGCCTGGTCCGCCCCCTGCACTCTTCAGCACAGCCACCGTAGCAAATCCCAGCTTCCTGCAGGAAGTGGTGAGCGCCTCTGGGCTGCAGTTTGTGCTCCAGGGCTGCCAAGGCTGGGGCTCCTGATCCCTCCTGTTGGGCTTTCTCTTCGCCCTGTGCTGCCTCCCGCTCCCTCACTGGCTTCGCTGTGCAGCTCACTCTTGATGAATCACTGTGCCTGTGTCTCAAGGGCACCTGACCATGACACCCAGGGTCAACATCAAGCCTCCTCCAAACAAGAAGATGCACCTTACCTAAACTTCTCTCATAAGCTACTGATTCTTAAATACTTGCATTTCTACAATGAGTGAAGATCATTTTTGTAAGAGAGAGAGGGACAGTGAGAGAGAGAGAGAGAGAGAATGAGAGAAAAAAGAATCAGTTTGATTCAGTTTTTCATGTGGCTTTCATTGCTCTGATACTTAGTTGTGTATGTGGTGCTGGGGTTCGAACCCGCGTCCCTGCACATGCCAGGCAAGCGCCGTAACCACCAAGCCACCGCTCCAGCCCCAGGGAAGATCATTTTTAAACAAAGAAAATGTTTAAAATTAAAATATGTAATTTATCCGTTCATTTTTCAAAAATTATTTACTAGGTCTCTATTATGTAAAAGACAATAAAACAAATCCTTTAGAGGATATGGAGATGAGATGACGCATCCCCAACAGAACGGTCTTTTCAGGACGTGCCTGTATCAAGTTATCAGCACCCTGAACCTGAGGCTTTTGGCTTTCTGCATCGGGCCTGACCCTCTTCTGCTGCTTCATAGAGAGTGGACGCTCAGTGGTCACTCAGGTGACAGCAGTTGCTGGACAGGTGTCAGTGAGCTCCTTCTAAGGCTTAGGAAGTCACTCACATGTTAGTGAGAAACAGTCTAAACTGGAGACAAAGCGGGTCTGATTCAGATCAAATTGTCTCTGACAAGGTCAGGGGACAAACAGTGGGGACAGGACCTCCCAGAAGTGATCTGCCTTGCCAGCCACCGTTCAGAACGGAAGAACCTCCCCGACACCCAGCCCACTCACGTGGCCCCGCCACAGTGTGTGCTCCGTCTTGAGTGAGGCTTCACCTGTTAGTTGCCTCTTCTGGAAAATGAATCCTGCTCTCTTTCCAGTAGGAAGGCTGGACAGGCTGGGCTGGAGACCTGAGAGGCTCCCTCTGCCCCCATCCTCGTGCCAAGGCAGAGTCCCCAGCACTCCGCCCCACAGGCAGGGGAGCCTGGGCTGGGATTCCTGGGGGCCAGGTGACTGCTGCAGAGCTGACCTCAGCCACACTCAGAAGCCACCAGGTGGACACTTCTACCCCTGCATCCCTTAGAAATGGGCTCCTTCTCTAGGAAGTGGGCCAGGCTCAATCTGTAACTCCACACGTACAACAGCCACGATTGCATAGCTCGCTGTGTTTACAAGTCAGGTGGGAAAACAAACATCCTACAAACAACACCAGTAACAAACGCAGAACGCTCATTCACCAAAGAGAG
The DNA here is from genome assembly GCA_004027875.1 of Aplodontia rufa. Taxonomy (NCBI): domain Eukaryota; kingdom Metazoa; phylum Chordata; class Mammalia; order Rodentia; family Aplodontiidae; genus Aplodontia; species Aplodontia rufa. Next base: position 27,825 of record PVKS010013017.1, on the reverse strand, counting down.
TAGGAGAGAGATCAACTTCATTCTAAAGAAAAGTGCAGGGCAGAGCCAGACGCCGTGTTCCGGCCATGCAGCCGGCTCTTTACAAAGAACCTCTAATGCCCACAGCCAGAGGAAGACACCGAGGGGACAAACAGGTTTCACCTTCTGCAACTTCACGGTGCCGGTGAAGAACAATCAGAACGCTCCTCATCTTCAACCAGAAATCTACCCTGAGAAACAGAAACCCGGGGAAGGGTTAAAGCTGAGCTGTCGCAGTTGGAGGTGGCGGATTGAGCACCTGCTAAGATCTGGGTATTTTGTTCTGGTGTTTAGCAGTGAATGAAAGGGGTGGAAAGCCAGGCTCCTGTGCCAGCGGGTCCTAGCACCCAGCTCCCTGCTTGGCAAGGTGACTGGCAGCGTTTTTCCTTCTCATGGTCTCTGTCCCAGGCACCCTCAGTATTTTACACCTCACATCTCACTGTGCTTAAACTGATTGTTAATACCTTCCTTTAAATCCAACGCGCTGCTTCCCTACTTATTCCCCTCCTCGCGGCAGCTGTGCGTGCCTGTGTGTGCGCACCTCTGTGTGTGTGCGTGTATGTGCGTGTTTGCCTGTGTGTGTGCCTGTGCGTATGTGTGTGTGCGCCTTTGTGTGTGTGCACCTCTGTGTGTGCCTCTGTGTGAGCACGCTCACATGTGTGTGTGTGCCTTGTGTGTGTGCATATCTATGTGCGTGCGCACATCTGTATGTATGCCCCTCTGTGTGTGTGCGTGTGTGTGCGTGTTTGCCTGCGTGTGTGCGAGTCTGTGTGTGCTTGTGTGTGCACGTGTCTGTGTGTGTATGCCTCTGTGTGAACACGAGCACGTGTGTGCATGTGCGCGCGCATGCGTGTCTGTGTGTGTGCGCGTCTGTGTGTGCCCCTCTGTGTGTGTGTGTGTGTGTGTGTGTGCCTGTGTGTGTGTTGCTGGGCGTGGAACCCAGGGCCTTGCACATGCTGGGCAAGCACTGTACCACTGAGCTACATGCCCAGTCTTTCACCAATGTTTTAGAAAAAAAAAAATAGAGAAATTGAAAACCAGCGTAATGAACACCCAGCTGCCCTCCATCTAGACCCGAAGACCACCAACCCTGCATGTTTGGAGTGTCTTTCTCTTTCTCCTCCCTCTATTTTCCCTAAATTGCGTGAAAGTAAATTGGAGATAAGATAATTCTTCACCCCCACGCACAGCTCAGGGTAAGAATGCCGCCAACACAATCGCAGCGCCACCCCCCAGCAGGTCCACAGTGGGTCTGGTGAGCCTTCAGGTGTTTCCAGTCTCCCTCGAAATGTCCTGACAGCTGGACTTTGTGAATCGAGGTATCGAGCTCCAAGCCGGTGTCAGCCACTGCATTTGATTGATTGCTGTCTTTAGATTCCTGTTGTCCAAAAGAGGCCCCCGTTTCTTCCACGCCTGACTGTTGGGAAGTCCAGGTTTATGGTCATGTGCAATGGCCCACGATGGATTTGTCTCAGTACCGTCCCAGGAAGCTCCTTCATGCCCTGCCAAGCCTTCAGATAGAGACTTCTCACTGCCTGATGACGTTCAAGTCAAAACTTTTAGTGAAAATCCATCCAAGTGACGTGCACCCCAAACTGCATCCCAGGAGGCACTGATGTCAGCTTGGCCCACATTCTCCCTTTTGAAGTTTGATAATTTGGTTAATTTGGAAGTGGCCTGGTTGCTCTGCAGTAAAGGTTCTATATGCTTCCTTATTTTTTTTACGTTTAAGGGAATCTGGTTTTCATTACTCTGACACTTAGCTGTGTATGTGGTGCTGAGGTTTGAACCCAGGTCCTCATGCATGCAAGGCAAGCGCAATACCACTGAGCTGCCGTTCCAGTCCCCAGTTCTTCATTTGGCAGCAAATAAGTTATCTGTATCGTGTGAATATCCCCTTTCCTATTAAGCTTAGTAATGATCCTTCCCACATTGACGATTATATTGGAAATTGCAAAATGCTGATGTTCAGGCATTCTTTCTAATTATCTTAGTTAATTTTCTTCTGAGAAAAAAAAAGCTCCTTTGTTTTTGAGTTTATTTTGTTTTTTGAGTCCCTCTCTATTGACTTGGGGTCGTAGGGTTTTGTTTTGTTTTATTTGATGTATTTTAATCCATTACTGTTCTATTCCTTCTGACAAACTGCCACAGATGTGGCTGGTGATGTCCCTTTGCTATAGCTCCTCCTGACTTTGAGCACTTCCTTCCCAAGGGAAAGGCACCTCATCTGCCTTCTTCTGCTTTCTGTATCCCGGAATCAGCCATTTTCCCAAGGACCCCTTGTTCCTTTTGGTGGAGAATGATTCTTAAAAACCAAGATCTGAGTTCCAGGTATGGTCATTAACCCTGGCATGTCAGTGCTTCTGGGACATTGTAGCACACAGAGCTGGAAGCAGGGTGTGTGTCTAGCACAAAGGGCTCCTTCCTTCTTGACTCCATCTGTTTCTGAAATGGGGTAATCGAGGCTCAAACATGGAGAGGAAGCAGGTTTTTATTAATTCATGTTGCAACGTGATCCAGGGGGCATAAACCCTGCCCCTGTCTGGACACGAGGGAAGGGAACTCTAGCAATGTGTACTCATTAGGAGGTTACAACAGACAAAACAAAGGGCACATACACCTGCAAAACAGCTTCTGTAGGGGCTGGAGCAGTGGTTACGGTGCCTGCCTGGCATGCCCGAGGACACAGGTTCAAACCCCAGCACCACGTGCACAACAAAGTGTCAGAGCAACGGAGGCCACGTGAAAAACTAAATAAAACTGATTCTGATTCTCCCTTCTCTCTCTCTCTCTCACTGTCTCTCTAAAAAAACAAAACAAACAAAAAGAAAAAAAGCTCCCCAGGGAAGGGTGGGACAAGCAAGGGTTAAAGGGTCTCCATACAGTCTGGGCTCAGGGCACAGGCAGGGGACACAAGCAAAGGAATTCCTCACATAGGACATTAGCCCTGGACTTAACCAGGAGAAACCTAAAATGTGGCCTGGCTTCTCAGGAGAAGTGAGCCTCTTGTAAGGGAGGGAGCCTCTCGTTTAATCCGGAAAGTTCCCCCTCGAGTGTTTTTGGGGCGCCCTCCTCTACAGGTCCACGCTTACCTCTCGCCTTTCTTGACATCGGGGCTGCTGTTGCAAAGTTCTCCCAGTTCTGGAGAGCAGGGGTCCAAAGCAAGGCACTGGCAGGACACACACCCTGGGAAGGCCCTGGGGGAGAGTCTGCTCCCTGCCTCAGTCCTGGCTTCTGGCGGCCACTATGACCCTGGGTGCCGCTTGGCCTTGCTGGACGTTCCAATCCCTGGCAAGGTCTTCGCCAGCTGCCCTCTTCCTATATCAATCAGTGGCCGAGGGCCAACACCAGCAGCATGACCTCATCCTAACTTAATCACACGGGCAAAAGACCCTGCTTCCAAATCAAGTCACTCCCAGGCACCAGGTGAGGACTAGAACGGACCTTTTCAGTGGACGAATTCAAGCTACCACACCTACTAAGCAGAGTTTAAGATTTCCTTGCTGCTTTTTTTTCCAGTCCTAGGATAGACCAAAAAAAAAAAAAAAAAAATAGGGTCTAGAGCACTGTGAGCTGATTGCATTTATTTTGGTGCTGTGGACGGAATCCGAGGCCCCTGCATGCTACACGCATGTGCATTTCAGCCCTGGGTCAATTACCCCACCAGCCTCCTTCAGATAGGGACTTGGCTTGTTTCCAACATATGGCTCTCAAAAATGATGCCACAATGCATAACCTTGTTCGTATGCTGTTTGTGTCCCAGCGCCTGCGTCTCCAGGGTAAACTCCTGGCCTCTCTGTTGCCCTGATTTTTCGTTCAGTGATCATGATGGATTTCAATCCAGAAAACTCAGAGCTCTCCCTCTTGATGAGGATGGTGGGATCGCTGGCACTGCACAGCGTGTGCGGTGGTGTCAGGAAGGGACAGGGTGCCTCTCAGGTGTTCTCTGGGGAAAGGAGCTTCCTGTTCAGCTGTCATTTCCCTGACTCAGGGCTGTGGAGGAAGCTCTCCCCTCTCCTGGCAGGAACCCACCGCTCCTTTCAGGAAGCTCTCCACTGCTGAATCCACACTGGTTTCACTCTAGAAGCCAAAGAGCCTGGTTTGAGAACCTGGAAGGGGGAAGGAGGAGAGACCTAGTAAGGACCATCTTCATTGCCTAACCTAAGCAGAGAACAACCTAGAGGTCCCACTGCCCGGGACAAAGGGAAGCCACTGTAAGGGCTGAGCAATGTTCTAGCAATAACTTAACATGCAATCTTCCCTGAATGGAAAAAGTGACACATGGCTTTAAAATGAGGAAAAGCTGCAGCCACTGGTCAGCCCAGGGGAGGGGTGAATGGCAGGTAAGCAAGAAACAAAACAGAAATTTTGCTTCATGACTTTCTCCCTGGAAAATAATGGTTCTGTCACAGTAGCTGCGATCTCCATTTAAGGAAGCAGAAAAGAGAGATGATATTGATGGGTGAGAAGAAAGAGGCTTGTGAGGTGTCTGTGGCTGTGATTCCCTGAGAGACCAGTGAAGGCACCAGGTGGGCCTCTTGGAGCCATGGGTGCAGAGCCTCCAGGGTTAGCCTGGTACCCTGCCCAGTGCAGAGATGGCAGACGCAGTGAGGCTGCGCCCATCCCCGGGCACAGCCAAGCTGCTCAGCTCTCTGACCTTGGAGTAAAGTGCTCAGGGACCTGAGAGACCCACACGGCTGCAGGGTGGGCATCCGTACACAGCTGGGATGAGCCCTGTGGGGTGGTGGCCGGGCACTGCCTCTGACTAGAGGGGCCATCTCCTGGATGAGTGCTCTGGTGATACGGTGGCTTCAGCAGAAACTCGGGCTGTGGACTTATGGAAGGAGAAGGCGGATTTTCTGGAAAGGGGACTATTTCCACAGCCAGGCAGATTGGAATATGTGATAAGTTCCTTAATGTTAATGACGCCAGGAGGCAATCTTCGGTAAAATTTGAATTTGTGATTCTTTGGAAGCTGAAGAGGTTTTGCAGAGGCAGATTTATGTAATGAATTGAGGTATTTCCCCCCAAGTATGGGGAGAGAATACTAAAGCCCCGCCCCTTCCCCAAATCATCAGAATCCCCCATGGGGACGTGAACACTTTGAACTCATGTGCTAAATTTATGCACATTAAGCAATTGATGTTGTTTTTAAAGAAACTTTCTTCCCTTATTACATAAGTGACACATTTATTGTAGAAAAATTTCAAACACATGTGAGTAAAAAGAGGAAAGTTTCCTCAGAATCCAGCCAACCAGCTATAAGTACTGCAAAATATTTTTGGTGATTGTTCTACCAGCCTTTTGAATGCTTAAAATTCCATACATAAACGTCTACTTATAAACCAAATAAGACCATGCTACCTTCCAAATCGGCAATCTGCTTTATTTAAAATAGGATGAACATCTTTCATATTGTTAAATAGTCCTCTAAAATGTTTATTTTTTTGTTGTTTGTTTGTTTTGGTACTAGAGATTGAACCCAGGTGCACTTTATCACTGAGCTATAGCCTCAGTCCTTTTTTGTTTGTTAGTTTGAGATAGGGTTTTGCTAAGTTGCTGAGGCTGGACTCAAACTTGTGATCCTCCTGCCTCAGCCTCCCAAGTGTCTGTGATTACTGGCATGTGGCACTGTGCCTGACTCTTCTAATCATCTCCTTCTTCTTCTTCTTCTCCTTCTTCTTCTTCTTCTTCTTCTTCTTCTTCTTCTTCTTCTTCTTCTTCTTCTTCTTCTTCTTCTTGTTAGAGAGAGGGTCAGTGTGTGTGTGTGAGAGAGACAGAGACAGAGAGAGAGAATCAATTTTATTTAGTATTTTATATGGTTTTCTTTGCTCCAACACTGTGCTGGGGTTTGGACCTGCATCGTCACACATGCCAGGCAAGCGCCGTAACCACTGAGCTACCACTCCAGCCCTCTTCCAATCTTCTTAATGGTACAATATTCTATAATTTGAATAGTCAATTCTCTGTAATTGTACACCTAGGTGACCTCAAATATTGCATTGTTGTAAATTGCAGTGTTATTTGTAATAACACTGCTATAATTAACATCCTTTCAGAGTTGGGTTTTGCACTGACTTAGTAGTTTGTTAGGATATAGACCAAGAGGCAGAGTCGCTTCACCAAACAGCACGAGCATTCGCAGATGTAAGGTATGTGCCGTAGATTACTCCCAGGGAAGGCTGTTATCAATTCACACTTCCGCTCTCCGAAGCCGCTGACACTTTCTGTACGGTGGTGGCCACCGGCTGTTCATCTGTAAGACTCTTTGATAGCTGTGCTTCCGGCTGCTTTGAAAGCCATGCTTCGTCACTGTAGTATCCATTTATTCCGTGCTAATGCATACACTGCTGTCGCAGTTCCTTAACCCATTTTGAAATGGAGATATCAGCAGTGGCCCAGAGCTGTGGAGTTCGGGGAGAAGGGGGCAGGCTGGGCTGCACAGAGCATTTGGACAGCACACCTCGCTGTGTCTCCCTCCGCGTGAGGCCCATCTCCATCAAAAACATGATGGTCTTGGGGCTGGAGCGGTGGCTCAGCAATTACAGCGCTTGCCTGGAATGCAGGAGTACGCGGGTTCAAACCCCAGCACCACATGCACAACGAAGTGTCCGAGGAGTGGAAATCACATGAAAAACCAAATTAAAAAATTGCTTTTCTCTTTCTCTCTTTATCATTGTCCCCTCTTTCTTAAAAAAAAAAACCCAACACCCCCCCAAAAAAAAAAAACCCCACACTGGTCTTTCCATGAGACCCTGAGTCCTGGTAACTCAGCAAGGAGCTCTTTCTACAGGATATTAAGGGCAAGGTGGTTGTTTCAATAGGAAACGGGAAATCATCACATGACTTCTTACGATGGAAAACATTTCTCTAAAATCCATTTATTTGAAATTTTCCAGGAATAATGTCTTAATTAAAAGTTCTTAATTTTTCTTGACTACCTGCTACTCCTTCAAATCGATTTTGTTTAGGGACAGACAGCGTTTTCTTCCTGGTTTCACACCCTAAACAGCTTTGCTACAGTTGGCGCATGGCCAAGGAAATACATCCTCCATTCCCGCGGTGAATGCACGGAATGTAGGCTCCCTAAAGAATCAATCATAACAGCAGCAATAAGATCTCCCTTTCTATGTATTGCACATGACTGTTTGCAAAGTGCTCTCGGTGATACGGGACTAAATCAGGTGCAACTCTCATTCATAAGATGACTTTGAATTAATCGACCTAAACGGAGGGGGGCAGCTAGCCTCTTCTTTACATTTGGAGTTCTGATTAAGAATGTATAAGCCCTGTGTCCACAGACTAAAGAATAACCTACGTGCACCTAAACAACTCCTAACCTGTTTAAATGCCATCCTCAGCTTGTCTGGGGAACTATAGGAATCATCCCTTGAGCTCCTCCTGCTTTAGATGCTCCTACTGGTCTAAAATCCATGACCTTGACCACAGCCGCATGTGTTCCAGGCCCATTGGTTAGGAATATTCCACAGAACCCACATCTCAGACCCTCCCTCCCTTGCCAGGTTCAGATAAGCAAACAACCATCAGAGCCTCTGCCCTAAGAGTTGTTTTGTTGTTGTTGTTTTTGTTGTTTTGGGGAGAGGTTGCTTTGTGAAATACATTTGCATTTGCTTCTTACATGTAGAAATTGTCTGCGTCTCATAACTGAAGATAATGGCCACCGTTGTCATAGCCTTTTAAGGACATTGCTAAGGACACAGGAACCATCAATATGCTTTGGAAATTCCAATTTTCTCTAGCCAAGTGACATCTTCCAGGCGGCTTCTCATGCTTGGAAGCGGAGCAAAATTCTTGGCCACCTATTTTTTGATTCAGAAAATGTATTCACCATAGCAATGTCAAATTTTCAGCAATTAAGCACCAAGATTATGGGCCAGCATAGCGCCTCTAGCCAGGTGGGGGTTGTTCCCACCCTCTCATCCCCCTGGCTTTGATCTTATTTAGCCAAAAGTATAACCGTCCACCATAGCCACCATGTCCAAAGAGCACAAAAACAAAAGCAAAACACTCCTGCTTCACTAAAACCAAATCCAGTTTTAATGGTTTGGGGACTCAACTCTATCTAACTGCCTCCCTCGAGCCCGCAGCACCAGGCTCAGATGCCATTACCTGCCTGTTCCCAAAGAGGTCCGCTGAAGAAACACCCTCGGGGATCCAAGAAGCCCATGATGTAAGTGAGGAAGGCTGGTGCTGGTGAACCTGTGGCCCGGGGCAGGGCAGAACCGAGGCTGCCACCTTCCCGGGAATTGCTTGGGCGCCATGGCTCTCCCAAAGCCTCTGGGCATGTTCCTGATGGCAGACAGTGATGTTTTCATAGCTGCTCCTGAGAAACTCAGCAATAGCCAAGTGGAGACCATGTGGCTAAGGGCAGGCCATGGGCACTCTTAGGAGTGACAGCGACGGCTTGCACTGGACATTAATGTCATTGAGCACGAGTTACCAACAAGGCACCGGAAAGCCACTGAAGATGGCCAATGTGGGGATCAGGGTCGCTGGAGGAAAGTTAACTGTGTTTAGGGCAGAACGGGGGTGGGGAGGGACCAGAGGAAGAAGGTGGGGGAGACATAGCCCACAAGGAACCCTCGCTATGACACCAACGCTCCGCAAGTCCACCCTGTTTCACAATTTTCTAGGACTTGCAGAACCCGCTGAGAGCCACTATACTGGCCATGGGGACAGCATATGAATTACATTCAGCCAAGGGGGCTGGAGCGGTGGCTCAGCAGTTACAGCGCTTGCCTGGCATGTGCGAGTACGTGAGTTCGAACCCCAGCACCACGCACATGACGAGGTCTCGGAGCAATGAAAGCCACATGAAACACTAAATAAAATGGTTTCTCTCTTTCTCTCCCTCTCCCTCACTGTCCTTCTCTCTTTAAAAAAAAAAAATAATAATAATAATAAATTCAGCCAAGGCAGGATCCCACGTGACACTGAAAAAAGAATGAGCAGAAATTTGCTGTTCCTGGGGCTAGGAACATAGCTCAGTGGTAAAGCATTTGTCTAGCATAGGCAAGACCCTGATACACAGAGTTTTATATATATGATGTATATTTATTTATCTGTATACAAAATGCATACATATATGTACACATACACATACACACATATATACACACATGCACACACACATATATACACACATAGATATATACCACACATATATACACACATATGTATATGCACACATATACACATACATACACACATATATACACACAGAGATAAATACACATATACACACATAGATATATACACACATGTATATACACATGCACACATACATACACACATATATACACATAGATATATATACACACACTGTATATATACATACACAAATAGATATATATATATACATATATACACACATACATATATACACATATACACACACATAGATATATATGCACACTATATATACATACATATACACATACATATATAGATATATACACACATAGATATAAATACACATATATACACACATATGTATATGCACACATACATACATACACATATACACATATATGTATATACACACATGCACACACATATATACATAGACATAGATATATACACACTATATATACACACATAGATATATACACACACTATATATACACACATATATACATACACACATATACATACATAGATACACCCATATATACATACACACATATGTACACACATAAATATACACACACATATATATACACACATATGTATACACACATATATGCACACATAGATACACACATATATACACACAGATATGCACACATATATACACATGCATGCATATATACACATATATATACACACACACAAATACACACACACACACACACACATACATATTATCCCACACAGTATAGTCTTCACTTACTGTCACATGCTACCAAATCTGCCACTACCCAGCTGTGAGATCTTGGGGTTGTCATTTAATCCTTAGTCTTGCTTCTATAAAATTAAAACATTAGTCTAGGAGCTGGAGCGGTGGCTCAGCGGTTATGGAGCTTGCCTTGCATCTGCGAGTACGCGAGTTCAAACCCCAGCACCACGTACACAACAAAATCTCGGAGTAACGAAGGCCACATGAAAAACTAAATAAAGTTGATTCTCTCTTTCTTTATCTCTCCCTCACTGTCCCTCTCTCTTAAAAAAAATTAGACTAGATCATCCCTAAGCTTCTTTCCTCTTCCAGAAATTCTCACTCAAGATCAAGAAAATATTTATAAACATAAGCAAAGACTCCTGAAAGCTCAGATTGTTACATAAGTAAAAACCCATTTTGCTTCCAATAGTAGGAAGAAATTAATAACCCTCAGATTAAATACCACGATAGCTACGTCTATGTCTTTGTAAAGACATATCGCTAAGCCACTGCCAAATATTTAGAGAGCACCTACTATGTGCTAGTCAGATACAAATACTTGAATATTTCCCAGTACTTTATTTGTGAATGATTCAGAGCAAAATGTCAGTTCAGCAGCAATTTTAATAATAGGCTGCCTCATAAGCACTAGATATGATAGAAAATGGAGCATGGGAGTTTAGCTTAAGGTTACATGCCTCAGAACTCAGACTTTCTAAGCTGATTTTATAATTAAGGGGATATTTTTAGCTTATTTTTCAATTGGAAGATTTTATTATGCTCATCTTAATATATGTAATTTCAGTTTGATATTTTCAGATTTTTTTTAAAGTCAAATTCTTTCTCTTTGGTGCAGCAGAGCGGGAGGTAAGAGCTTCCACTTAGTGTCACGTGGACTTTCAGGCTGGCACACCTGCAAACCAGCAGGCCTGCTCATTGCCCAGAAAGTGCCCTCCCCAGGTCACCCTCCTAGCAGAACATGGCAGTGCTGGCCCCTGACAAAGGAGAGGGGGCCTTCTGGGGACAACCTTGCAGGAAGAAGCCTCACCCGGTGGGGTCAGCAGAGTCCCTGGGAGGGGGGACAGTACTTAGAATAGCCCCAGAGCCTGGGAACATGTGGAGAAGCCAGAGCCTCAGAGGGGCAGGGAGGGCCGGCCGGGCCTGTCCCTCAAGCTGGTGACATGTGGAGTGACTGGCGATGGGGCTCACCTCTCAGGGGAAAGGACTCTAGCAGAAGTGCTTAAGTAGGGGCAGAGGACAAAATCTGACCCATAGTTAAGAAGGGAAGGAGAGAAAGAAGGACCTGGCAGAGAAGAGATTTTAAGAGTCCAGACACCCAGGAGAGGGGGGCCACTCTGGGATCCAGGGAGCTTGGTGAGCCATTGACAGAGTGACAGGGAAGTTGAGGCCAGCTCTCAGGCTCTCCCTGGCCTCCTGGCTGGCTGCTGGGGCAGAGTGCCCAGGCTGCAGAAGGGCAGCCTCTGTTGCCGTACTAAAAAGCTTGCTCTCACCCCAACCAAGGCCTGTGCTGAGGCCACAGAGAACCTTAGCATGGCATGGGTGGCACCCCACCAAGCGGCCTGGGGTGATGTTGCCACCCAAGTGACCCCCCTGAAGGTGGATGCCTTTCCACTGGGCCAGGCATGCCCAGGCTTCAAGGTGCCTGGAGCTGGCCTTGCCAGGTCTTCTGCTTGCTTGGAACACAGCCCCTGTGTCTTCTTCCCTACTCCTCCCATTTGGGGTAGGAACATCAGTCCTCTGCTGTGTTTTAGAAGATGAGAACTTGTTTGATTTCAGAGGTTCACAGCTGGAGAGGAACATTGCCTCAGGACTAATCAGACTTGTGTTTCACCCGTAGTTGATTGATATGCTATTTAGATGAGACTCTGGACTTCAGAGCTGGTGCTGGAACAAGGCAAAAATTTTGGCTTATTGGGATGTAATGAGTGTATATGGCAAGGAGGACTTGAATGATGGCACAGGGGCAGAATGTTATGGACTGAATGTTTGTGCTTCCCAAAATTTACATGTTGAAATTCTTGCTCCCAATGAGATGGTACGAGGAGACATTTAAGAGGTTTTAGGTCATGAGAGTGTGCCCTTACACTTGGATTGGTGCACTTTCAAAGAGAGCCCTGAGAGCTCTCACACCTGCTTCCTGATGGTGGGGATACACGAGAAGTCAGCCATCTGCAACCCACAGAGGCCCTCCCCAGCACCTACCCAGGTTGCTATGCTGATCTCAGATCTCCAGCCTCCACAGCTGTGGAAACCAATTCATGATGTTTATAAGACACCCAATCTATGGTATTTTGTTATGGCAGCCTGACCAGATGACATGCAGGTGGACATGGCTAATGAGCAGAACAAAAATGTAGTGGGAACCAGGTGAGGTGGTTCATGCCTATAATCCCAGCAGCTCTGGAGGCTGGGACAGGAGGATCACAAGTCTGAGGCCAGCCTCAGCAACTTAGCAAGACCCCATGCGATTTAGTGAGACGTGAGACGTTGTCTCAAAATTAAAAAAAAAATATTAAAAAGGGCTGGGGATATGTCTCCCTTGGGTTCAATCTCCAGTAAGAAAAAAAAAAAAAAGTACAGGGAGAAGGAGGACTACCTGGGGGTACCTGCCTCTACGAAAACCTTTCCAGAAGGCAGGTGCTTGACTTGAAAAGAGACCCAATGGGTGTCTTCCAAATATCCTGAAGCCTTGAGAGCAAAAGGCATCAGAACTGTCCATTCTGGCCCCTCCTAGAACGGAGTTAAATGGCAGCTTTGGGAACTGGGCTTCAGCCGACTGCAGCACCAGTGATTACCAAAGCCAGAGGAGGGGAAGGTACACGCGGCAGGGACCAGAGGAGATGGTTGGCACCTGCGAAGGGCAGTTCCCTTCTCCAGTGAAGGCCCCTTCTGCCAAAACGTCCTTCTTTCCTTTGCCTGCCCAACTCTCCCAGCGCTACACCTACCTTATTCCAGACTGGCTAAGGATCTATTAAAGCCAGCCAATTGAGGAGGATCTGAACCCCTCCCACCAGGACAGCTGCCCCCACCCGCGAAAAGGGATTGTATTAATTTAAACCAATGTGGAGGGAAAGGTGCAGAGGAAGACTCCCCACTTTTCTCTGCATCCCATCCCCAATCCCCGGGGATCCTCGGAACCATAAATGTAGGAATTGGTCCTGGCCGCAGACCAAGCCCTCTTGCCTGCGTGTCCAGCAAGGGGCACAGCTGGCTCTGGAGAAGGACACGGGGAATGTGTCAGTGGTCGTGCAGGATGGAATCCCACCAGATTTCCCAGGTCGCCCTGAGCAGGCGGCAGGATCGCTGGGAGGAGGGGTGGTTGCCTGGGGCGGTTCGCACCCTCAGAACCTCGTGGAAGGGAATGTTTGCTGCCTGCTCGCTCCTTCCAGTCACCCAGCTTTGCTTGCTTTCCGTACCCGTGTGCGGACACAACTAGCTAACACCAAGGAGCGGATTCCAAGCCAGGGGAACTGGGCAGAGGTGTCGGGGCACTTTGTTCCTCGTCTTGAGCCCCCAAACCCGCCAGGGTCTCTGGGTCGCTCAGCGAATGGTCCTGGGTCAGACCCGCGGGTAGGGACCTCCGCGCTAGCTCCCTTCCCATTCTGAGTCAGGAGCTGGCGTGCAGCGGTGCTGCCAGACCCGAGTCTCCGTCCGGCGCGCACGCATCCCCCGAGGTCGGGCTCCGAGCGGCCGAGGCGGGTCGCCCAGTCGCTACCTTGCGGAAAACCGCACCGCGGGCCGGTCGTGGGCACCGCGGCGGTCCGAGAGTACTCGGGGCAGAGGGTCCCCTCGCGCGCACCTTCCAAGAACGCTCGCGGGCCCGCTCTCTGCCCTCGCTCTCTCCGCGTGCGAGGCCCCAGCCGCAGGAGGTGCCCGCCGGGCCCAAGTTGCGCCCGACCCGGGCGCCCCCGCCCCTCCGCCTTCGGGCCTCGCCCCCGCCGCGCGCGCCTCTCCCGCCTCCCCCGTTGCCTTGGCAACCCCGGGAGCCTCCAGGCGCGCGCGCGCGCCCGCGGGAGCGCTCGACAGCGGCGGCGGCGGCGGTGGCAGCTCCGGCTCCACCGCGCGCGCTGCGACCTAGCTCCGGAGCCCGCGCGTCGCCCCCGGCCCGGCCTCGGGCCCCCAGCGCGGCCCCCAGCGCGGCCCCCAGCGGCCCTGCTCCCGCCCCGCCGCCGGCCCCCATGGAGCTGCTGGCTGCAGCCTTCAGCGCCGCCTGCGCGGTGGACCACGACAGCTCCACCTCGGAGAGCGACGCGCGCGACTCGGCGGCGGGACACCTGCACGGCAGGTGAGGACGGGCGGCCTTCCGGGTTCCAGCGCGCTGGCCCCTCGGGCTTCTTTCCCTCCTGGCGTCCCCAGCGACTGTCACCGACCCACAAGGCCTATCCCCAGTCCCTGGCCCACGGGCTCCCGCCGCCTCCCGCTCCTATCCCGGCCCACGTCGGGCGCGCATCCGGCCGGAGGAGGGATGCGTCCCTCTGCTGGCTGCTGGCACCCCGTTTGCTCCCCGAGGTCGCCTCCTGTGCCTTGGCCCCGACGTCTTGGGGCGTGCGCGTCCGGCTTGGCGCCCCCTCTTCGCCTGTGGTGGCCTGGGACTGAAGGATCGGGGCCGGGGGCTGCATGACCGCGAGGGGCGCAGGGTGCCTCCTGGCCCTGGGACCCGTCGGGGCGGCCTTTCGGCGCCACAGAGCTGGCAGGGTGCGCCAAGTTTCCGACGCCTGCCCGGGCGCTGAAAAACATGAAGGTTTGGGCGGGCTGGTGTGGGAATGAATCACCCCGTCGCGCCCTTATGCAGTGACAGAAAGGGCCTTTGGGCCCGCCCGGCTGGGACAGGCAGTGGCTGCTGTGGTCCTTCTGACTGGATGGCCCTGGGCAGGGTGCCCCTGGCCAGCAGCCGACTGTGCAGACGCCTCTGGCGAGCCGGCCAAGGTGTGTCGTTGCTTAAAAATAACCAGCCTTGCCATCCTCCCTCTCTGGCAGCGAGTCGTCCTCCACCCCGGGAAATGGGACCACACCCGAGGAGTGCCCTGCCCTGGCCGACAGCCCCACCACCCTCACAGAGGCCCTGCAGAGGATCCATCCCATTCCTGCCGACTCCTGGAGAAACCTCATCGAACAAATAGGTGGGTGTCTTTGGCTGCAGCAGGGCTTTGTGGAGGAGACGTGGGTGCCAGGGGGACTCGGATTCCCTGGCGCATGGGTTGAGGGTTTTGGTATCTGTGGTTCTGAACGGCCCATGGGCAGAACTGCCACATTTCATTAGTGCTGTGTACCACTGGGCCAATTTAGCAAAGGGATTTCTATCCTGCTGACTAGGGAGAGATCTGTCCGGCCAACTCTCCTGTTCACGGGCTGTCTGTCCATTCAATTCTGCCACAAAAAGGAGGGGTGAGGCACTGCTACTGGGCTACCACAGGGAGTGGCCTGGGAAGACCTAGGAGCTGGGCCCAGAGTGGAACTGAGAAGGAGTGTGGAGGGCCCACCTCTGGGCAGAGCCAGGCTGACTGCCAGGACTTTGCAGGGCAAGAAAGGGAAAGTAGAGACCAGGGAGCCCCAGAAGTCCCTGAATCGTGAAGGGAAGCCTCTTCTGAAATATACTCCTCCCCCACCCCCCGCCCAGCCCACAGGAGGAGGACACAGGGAATATTGTGGGAGCATCCAGGTCCTACAGGGCTGCAGGAGAGCACCATTATTCACAAAGGGAACTGAGAGTGTCTGAGAGCTCCAACCCTTGCATTAAAAAATTGCTCGTGACTTTGGACTAGTCCTCATGTCATCACCGGGGGCACTGGTGAATGAACCCTGTGCTTTCCATTAATCTGAAAGTGGCACTGGCTGCTTAGAAAATATTCTTCAGGTCTGGAGCGGTGGCTCAGCGATTACAGTGCCTGCCTGGCATGTGTGGGTATGCGGGTTCAAACCCCAGCACCATGTACACAATGAAGTGTTTGAACAACAAAAGCCACATTAAAAAAGAAATAAAAATTGTTTAAAAAATATGCTTCAGTGTTCAGAGCAGTGAAGTCTACTTGTTTAAATAGAAATTCTAGATTTGGAAAAAAGTATATCATTACTGTCCTCCATTCCCCAAAGCTGGAATAGACACAAAGTATCCCCAGGGTGGAATGGAGCTTCTGGCCCTGCAGGAGACCAGGCACCCAGGAGACTTCTCAGGACAGCCCTGGTGCCTGGCAGCTAGTGTGCTAACCCCACAGAGAGGAGCAAGCCCCTGAGAGGCTGAGGGGGTGGAGTGCACACTGTTAAGCTGCTCCAACTCCCAGAATTTTGTCCCCTGTGGCGCCCCACTTAGCAGGCTGGAGGGTGCTGATGGTGTCTTTTCATTTTGTCTGCTGGGGAAATGGAGAGGGGCCAGTCTGAAACCGATGCCTCTTAGGAAATCTTGATTTTGAGACAGACTCCTGAAAGTGCCTTTCTCCCAGCGGTGTGCCACACTGTCCTTTGACACTGTCCTTTGTAATGAGGAGAGCCACCTCTGCCTCAGCCTGTGATGGAAACTTGGGCATGCACCCTCTTGAAAGGGCTGCTCTGTGGCTCATACCAGAGTCACAATCTGGGAGGAGTCCGTGGGGAGGGGACAAAGGCCCTGTCTACTGTCCAGGAGGCCGAGGCTCTTCCGGGAGACCTGTGCTGGGGCTGGCTGCAGAAGCTCTAGGCTAGAATAAGGGTCCCTGAGTCCTGGTGCCTGCCTCAGTTTCCTCATCTGATGGGCAGTAGAGACTCTAAGGTTCTGAGTCTTTAGCCCCATGGCTGCCTCCCCAGCTCTGCTAGTGTCATGGGGAGCATCTTTTCTTGATTCCCAGAGTTCTCCTTGGGTGTGTAGTGTCCCATGTCATCTCAGCCTTCTTGGAGACACGATGTCTGTGCCATGCAACTCTCTTCCACAGCCCAGTTACTCTTAGCCATGTGAGCGAGCTGATTCTTTGTCAGGTGTCAGGAAAGGATGGCAGGTTCCTGAGGACATAGTGAAATTCAGGGACACAGAAAGTGGAATGAATTTGCCTGCATTTTGTAGACCACTGTTCTGGATTTTTCAGTGGCTACCGCCAAGGCCAGACAAAATGTTTAGTGACCGTGCGCAATACAGTGTCCAGCTGCCCTCCAGCCCAGAGCCCCTGCAGCAGTGTGTGTGTGCTGGGTGTGCGATTGTCTCTAGCATCTAACACCATGCGTGGCACATAGAATTGCTTGCTAAATAATAAATTAGTTCCCTGCCCTTTACACTGTTCTATTTGAAGAATGCAAAGAAAAGGAATCCTCTTCAGGAAGAGAGATTTATGAATGACTCAGGGAGCTTTGGCCAGAAGAGCTGGGGGCTTACCCTCCTTCTCCAGGGAGCATGGCCAGCCTGGGACAGATCTTTTTAATTAGCAGAGTTGGGAACTGAGCCTTCAGTTCCCCATGCATGTAATACCAAGTGCAAGCTTTTATGGGGAAAGTGAGCTTCCATATAAAGTCGTGCTTACTGAATGTGGAAATATGAAATAGGAAACTGTGCTGTGTTAACAATACATTGAGGGGCTCAGCGGTTACGGTGCTTGCCCGGCATGCACGAAGATGTGGGTTCAAACCCCAGCACCACGTAGACAACGAAGTGTCGGAGCAACAAAAACCACATGAGAAACTAAATAAAATAAAATTGATTCTCTCTCTCTCTCTCTCTCTGGCCCTTGATCTCTTAAAAAAAAAAAAAAAGAAGTGGTCTTAAATGATGAAGGTGGCCCATGTCAGTTAATAGTCAAGGGGTGGGAAGGTCCAGAGTTGGTTCTTTTATACAAACAGGGAGCCCAGTGCTCCTCCCCATCTCTCTCCTTCATTTGTGCCTTGGGTTACAAGATGGCTGTCATAGCTCAGGCCTTGCATCCTCCAGCAAGTCAGTAACAGCAAGAAGGGCACTGTGACACTATGACTTCTACTGTTTCTTGGGGAGGGACACCTTTTTGAGAAACCCTTAGAATATGTCTATTTTCTCTCTCCTGGCCATGTCTTAATCTATTCCTGCTGCTATAGCAAAAACCTTCGATTGGGTGTCTTGGTTCATTTTCTGCTGCTATAACAAAATAACTGAGACTGGGTACTTCATACAGAAAGGGGGTTCATTGTTCTCCCAGTCCAGAGGTCTAAAAGTGTGCCACCAGCATGTGCTTGGCTCTGGTGAAGGCCCTCTGGCAATGTAGCATGATGGAATGAGTGTGAGGGAGGGGTCACATGGGAAAGATTCGGGGTCCAGTCTTGCTGCTCTTAGAACCCAGGGTTGCTCGGTTGCTCGCTCTTTCTTTCTTTCTTTTTTAAGAGAGAATCAACTTTACTTATTTTTTCCTGTGGCCTTCATTTCTCCAACACAGAGTTGTGTCCGTGGTGCTGGGGTTGGAACTCGGGTCCTGTGCATGCCAGGCAAGAGCTGTAACTGCTGAGCCACCGCTCCAGCCCTTAGAACAACCCATTCTTGAGCTGAGGTTTTCGTGGAGCCTTTAAGAGGAAGTGGCTCCGTGACCTTGTTACGTTCCACGGGGGGCCCCCTCAGCTCTGCCACACTGGGGACCAGGCCTCCCGCCCATGAACTTTTGAGGGACAAGCCGCACCCAAACGGCAGCACTGGGTGGTTTATTGTGGTTCTGGGCTGGGGCCGAGCTGACTCCTGGTATGCTGAGGATCTCCCTGCTTCAGAGAGCAACGTCCAGGGGTCCTCACGTGGCGGGAGGGGCAGGGCAGCTCCCCCTACCCTCTTTCATAAGGATGCTACTCCGTTCATGAAGTCATTTCCCAAAAGACCCCAGCTCTTTGTACTCTGGCTTTGGATATTAGGTTCCAACATGTGAATGGGGGGCTCAGGGTGCACAGCATTCAGACCGTAGCTGCCGGCTGGTGTCACATGCCCCTGGCCCAACCCATGGCACAGGGAAGAATCTGTCAGTCAACAATTACCTGCTTCCCTGAGCACAGGATGGGGGGCACCCAAATAAACCCTCTCCCTGGCCCCTGGGAAGCAGGGATGTGAGAGACAGCCCAGAGGCCCTGGCAGTGAGATCCCAGAGAAATCCTTTCCTGGCTGACGATTCCTCGCACAGCGAGAAGCTCCAGAGGGTTTCCCCTGACCAGCCACCTGGAGCATGCTTGAGATGTGCCCTTGAACCTTGAGAAACACGCCACATTAGACTCTGAGGTGAAGTTTGGAAGCTGCAGTTTAACAAATGCTTGAGGACCTACTGGGTGGAGACGTTGTGCTAATTAAGCATTGAAAGGTGAACCCAAGTCAGCCAGTGGAAGCCTCCGTAAGCTTCATGTCGGAATCTCAACAAAATAATTAGCTTGATGGCGACAGTCAGGACACCATGCTCACGATCGAGCCCACTCTATGTGATGGCATTCCCCTGTCCTTAGAGATTGGCAATCTGAGTTGCCTTTAGCACAGAGGGATTTTCTCTCCCATTCCTTTGTCAAGTGAACGCCACATTGTGCTCCGCTGGATGGTAACACTGTTGACACAGGGGCTTCATCGTCTGCGCCCAAGGCTGTCCCTACTGCAGTGGGTGTAAAAGTTTTATTATCTAGAGTTTCAGAGCAGCAGAAGCCAAGTACTTTAATCCATGGATGGATTCGTGAGGTTCCTGCTCATGCATTTCATTTACGCAGGATTTCAGGGTAGTTTGTCTCTTACCCTTTCTTGCTGTCTAGATGTACTTAGCAATCAGATAAAGAAGGAATGGCGGCTGCATCTGAGCTGCAGGAAAGAGCAAGTGCTTTCCAAGTGATGAGTTTATCCATGCTGGAACCTTCCTGGGAGAATCATCTTTGTTTTATAGATGGACAATCCAGGGTGTCCCAGCCACTGTCCCGAGCTCCAGACCCCTAAGTCCAGCTGCCCAAGTGGACCTCTCCACTGGGGGGCCCAGGCACACTTCCATCTTTCCACCATCCTGCCCCATGAGATCCTCCACTGGTGCTCCTTGTCCTCTTGAGTGGTGCCACCAGACCCTCTTGCCAAGCCAGTGACCTGAATATCACCCAGCATCAGCCATTGCTCTGCCTCATACTGTCCCCTGAGTTGGGCTGTCGGGTCTGTCCCCACCACTTCATTCGCTGTCCTGGGAACTGCTGTGACTCTGTCCTGCCCGTCCCTGGTTGTCCTAAGTGCAGCCCAGGTGTGCTTGCCTGAGGTCTCTGGGGCCTCCGTGGCCATTGGGGTAGAGTCCTATCTCTGTGTGTGGCTACAAGGCCCTTGGGCTGATCCCTGTCCCTGCAGTCTCACAGCAGACAGGGACCCCCATCCCTGCCCAGCCACTGCTACCCATGTGGAGGGACAGTGAATGGGGTTTTCCCAGTGGAGTTGCTACTTGTGTGTCAACTCGGGTGCTCCCCAAGTCCTCCTTGAGACTCAGGGCACACCTGTTTTAGATATGACCAGCTGGGGAAGCCATCTGAGACTGCAGAAGAGTTGTGTCCCTTGTGAACCTCCAGGTTGATGAGATGGGGGTTTCCCTCGACGGGAGATTTACAACCACTCCCGAGTCATGAATGAACGTGCTTGAGGGTTAATATTGATGGCACCCAGGCTGTGCACGGGACCCTGCTGGGGTATTGAAGTGGAACTGGGACAGTTCCTTCCACTGTGCCTGCCTAGTCATTGACACATCAAGGTCTATCTGCCTGTTTCGCCAAGTGTGTGTGAAGGAAGCGAATATTTGTGTGCCTGGACTTGGAGCCCAGTCAGGGACTTTTCTTACTTGTTGGGAAACTTGTGCATGTGGCTTTTTCATCTGCCTGGAAACGAGGCAGCGTTTGCTGAAGGCCTGGGAGCCTGCCTTTCCCGTGTCTCCTGGGCAGAGCCCCCGGCAGTGAATGTGAAGTCAGCCCTGACTCAGTGGTTCGGAATGCTCCTATCGAAACCTTGTTTGTTCTTTTGTTAAATACAACTCTCTTCAATTTCAGGACTCCTATATCAGGAATACCGAGACAAATCGACCCTCCAAGAAATCGAGACCAGGAGGCAACAGGATGCAGAGATCCAAGGCAAAGCGGATGGAGCCCCGGCTGGTGAGGACACTCCAGAGGAAGAGGAGGAGGAGGAGGAAGAACCTGCGAGCCCACCGGAGAGGAGGGCACTGCCCCAGATCTGCCTGCTCAGCAACCCGCACTCGAGGTTCAACCTCTGGCAGGACCTTCCAGAGATCCAGAGCAGCGGGGTGCTGGAGATCCTCCAGCCCGAGGAGGTCAAACTGCAGGAGGTAATGGGGGGGTTCCAGCTGGTGGTGGGACTTCCTGTGGGACTCTCTTTCTCCTCTGGTTCATCGGAAGGGTGACAAGCAGGGCTCATCCGTCAGCACATGCGGGGAAGGAAATTACTTCAGGGGCAACTAAAAGCCCCTGTTGCCCTAGAACTGCCTCTCCCCAGGGCTGGGGCTCTGCCGCTGCAAGTGGCCTTAGGTGGGAGGATCACGCACCCTTCTTTTTTACCATGGGGTGTTTCCAGTACACAGCATTAGAGCACCAGGTGGTGGTGGGCCCCTCATGACCGTGATATCTCCCAGACACTCATGATCTTATACCCCAACTTCATTTGGGGGCCATTTGAACTTTGGATGAGTGGAGGCTCTGAAAGAAATCGCCAGACATGGCCGCTCCCCCCTGAAATGGTGCAGAAATCTGGACTTTGAGTCTCTCCCCTGGGTCCAGATCCTTCAGCTGACCTTGGGCAGGCGGAGGAGGTCATGAGGTGGCCTGGGGCTCTGCTGCCCGCAGGGAGAAATTGTTAATGGGAATGAGGCAAGTAGAGAAGAAATCCAAGTGCTGGATTTAGTTGAACAAGGATTATTTGGGTGTCAAGGAAGGTTGCGTGGCTTAGAGGATGGTCCGAGGGACGGTGAATGTCAGTGTGTCACTGTGCTTCATGCGTGTGGTGCTGGGGGTGAAGCCCAGAGCTTTTGCAGGGGGGCGAGTGCTCCACACTGGGCCTCACCCCAGCACCTTAACTTGGAGTTTTAAAAATGGGTACCCAAGAATACACTGAGGAGCTTTGGGGAACCCAAACACCTTCATCCCTCCTTACATCTGGCCCCTGCTGACTCTCGACCAGGCACCCGCAGGAGGCTCTGCCCTTCCTCCACCCACTTCTCCTGCGCCAGATCCTATAGAAGCATTTTCCCTTGTTCTTTATTTATAAACCAAAGCAGGGAGCTGGAGCGGTGGCTCAGCAATTACCGCGCTCGCCTGGCATGTGTGAGGACGCGGGTTTGAACCCCAGCACCACGTACACAACGAAGTGTCAGAGCAACCAAAGCCACGTGAAAAACTCAATAAAACTGATTCTCTCATTGAAAAAAAATCCATTAAAAAGCAAGACAGGACAGCTACTCAGGAGGCTGAGGCAGGAGGAGCACTTCAGCCCAGGAGTTCCAGGCCAGCCCAGCAAGATTTTAATAAAAATGAAAAGCAAACGGTGTCCACTCGGGATGAGCAAGACTGATAACAGCTCCGGATCTGCGCCCTCTCACTCAGACTCAGGCTTCAGCATGGGCCCTTGAGCGGGGATTTGCAAATGGCTGGAGTTTGTGTTATGAAACTTCCGGTGTAAAACAGAGATAAACGTAATTTGTAGAACCTGAAAAGAAAGCAAAGTCTTTTACAATATAAGCTAGTAGAAGCAGAGGAAGAAGGGCCCTTTTGTACGGCATGGAGAAGAACAGCAGAGAAGCACAAAAACAAAACAGCCGAAAGTCAGGTGGCAGGGCTGATGACGAACTGTCCATGATGGCAATAAACAGATCGCTGCGGCTCCTCCAGCAAGCATGGAACCCTCCCGTGAATTAGAAAACTAAACGACTTTATTATCATGCAGGGGAATTACAGAGCAAATAAGTCCACACCGGGAGCCCCGAGTCGGATCAAGGCACACTTTATTTTTAAGTATTTTATTTTATTTTTAAATTTTTATTAGAGCTTTATGGTTATCCATAGTAGTTCAGTTCATCCCAAGAAATACTTTTAAGTTTTTAAAAAAAATTTTAAGAGAGAGAGAGAGAAAGAACCAACTTTATTTATTTTTCCATCTGGCCTTTGTTTCTCAGAAACTTAGTTGTGCATGTGATACTGGGGTTCAAACCTGGGTCCTTGTGCATGCCAGGCAAGGGCTCCAACTGCTGAGCCACCACCCCAGCCCATTTTTAAGTATTTTAAAATTGCCTACATAACTCATTTTCACCACTTTAAAAAATGCGAATGTGTCCATTTGTGCCTTTTTTTTTTGTACCAGGGATCGGACCCAGGGCTGCTTAACCATGGAGCCACATCCCCAGCCCTTTTTGTTTCATATTTTGAGACAGGGCCTTGCTAAGTTGCTGAGGCTGGCTTTGAACTTGCAGTCCTCTGCCCCACCCTCCCGAGTTGCTGGGATCACCATCGTGCGCCCCCACTCCTGCCTTTTCTTTTCCGTAGGTTCTCTTTGGAGGACCAGTTTCATCTAATTTACCTTTCCTGATGAAGCACAGCCTCCAGGCACATCCGATTTTGGAGTTTAGACACTTATGAGGACCACGTGTAAAAGCCTTGAGGATTCTGCGATGTTGTCCCAGTTCTGCACACAGGTTTTTAGCTTTCGCAGCAGCTTGGCTGGATTGGGGTTGTAGCGACCTGTCCTCCTTAGAGCTCTCGATTTAGTTTTATAAAAACAATCCCCTTTGCACTGCAAAGCAATTGGTTCTGAGCATTAAATGATACGATTGCAGCAGAGGAATGACGGGCCTGAGTGAGTTGAAGGAGGGACGCAGGTGACTGTCAGTGCAGAGGGGTGTGCGTGGGGTCTCCCAGAGCGCTCTGTGGGTGCCACCCAGTGCCCGGTGACCTCACCGAGGCCGAGAGCACGGGCAGCTGAGAGCTCCTGCATGTGTCGTCCACATGCTCACGCAAGACTGTAGCTGCAGGACAGGGACCTCGCGGTGGAGCTGGTCAGAAACGAAGTGCATTTTAAATGGTGGTGGATCCGCCAAATTGCCGTTCAAAAGGCAGAACAGGCTGAGCATCCCTGACCCGAAAACTTGAAATGTGAAACGCTCCAACATGGGAGGCTTTTGGGGCACCGATGTGTCACAAGTGGAAAATCGACACTGTGAAGCTGATTTAAAACCTGTTAAATAGAATCACCTTCAGGCTACGTGTGTAAGGTTTTCTGAAGCATAAAGGAACTTCATGTTCAGACCTGCGTCCCTCCCCAAAATATCTCATTATGTATCCATAAATATTCCAAACCCCTCAAAATCCAAAGCACGCCTGGTCCCCAGCATCCTGGATAAGGGCTCCTCAGATCCACCCTGCTACCGGCAGCATGAGGGCGGTTCTCACTGCCACCCTGGCCCTGTTGGAACGGAGCTGGCGTCTTGCTTTCCCTGCTTGGCCTGGGTGGCCTGCAAACTGAGCGCCTTTCACATATTTATTCTTTCTCTTTCTCTGTCGGTTGACTGTTTCATTTTCATCCTTTTTTCCATTGGTTGTTTGCATTGGTGTTCCTGATTTGTTAATTCTTTCTTAATAGTCTCAGATGCGTTCTTGCAGTGGAGTATGGGGTGGTGGGGTGTAGTGGTTATTCATGGAAGCTTCTTAGCTGTGTGACCCTGGGCCATACGTGTAACTTCTCTGTGCCTCTGGGGGTCAGCCTTATCTGTACAGTAGAGGTGCCGTCGTCCATTTTCTGTTGCTGGAAATCATACCTGAGACCAGGGGATGATTTATTAAGGTTAACTTAGTTCATTGTCCTGGAGGCTGGGAATTTCAAGACTGGGTGGCCGTGTCTTGGGAGGGCCCTGTGCTGCTTCAACTCAAGGCTGGAAGGCAAAGGGCCCCAAGAGCTAAGCCCCAGAGAGGAAAGCATCAGTCCACTCAAGAGGGCTATGACCCAAATGCCCCCCAGAACTGCCGCAGTGAGGACAGTACCTCCACGTGAGCTTGGGTGGGGACAAACCACATTCCCACCTAGAGGGGCTCTGGGCAGCCACCTCCCGCCTGTGGGTGGTCACTGAGGAGCACAGGGTGGCAGGTACCTGCAGGCCCCACCTGGGGCTGACTGGCCGGCTCACTTTGTTGCTGCAGTTTTTCTTCATAAAAATCTTTTCTTTGTTTTTATAGAAAATCTGTCACTCTTTTTACTTAAGTCTGATCTGATGTTCCCAGGATGGGGGAAGCTGACCCCCAGAGGGATGCTGCCCGGCGAGAGGGTCCCTGGTGGGGGCAGTTGTGAACTGGCATGTGGATTCTGGCACTGGAGTGAAGGGGCCACCACTGCTCTCGGGGCTTGAGTGTGGGAGCAGGGCACCCCTCGTGCTCCGCAGGCCTGAGAAGGGGCAGTAGGGGACTTCAAACATTTCCTTGAACTCTGTCCTCTCAGGCTGTGCTGCCTGCCCTGGTGGACACTGGCTGCTGAACACACCCTCAGAAACTGCTCGCATATTAGTTCAGCCATGAGGCAAAGCTCATGAGATGTTTGCTGAAATGGTCGAGGCCACTGTCTCTCACTACAATGCAAAGGGACAAGAAATAATCAGGCTGGAGCAGTGGCTCAGTGGTAGGGTGCTTGCCTGGCATGTGCGAGGACCCTGGTGCGAGCCCCAGCATCACGTATGCAACGGAGTGTCGGAAAAACAAAGACCAGATGAAAGCAACACTATTAAAGCTTCAAATCAGTGACTCAGGAGGCTGAGGCAGGAGGATCGCCAGCTCAAAACCAGCCTCAGCAACTCAGCAAGACCCTGTCTTAAAATAAAAAGGGCTGGGGGTGTAGCTCAGAGATCAAGTGCCCCTGGGTTCAATCCCCAGTACCAAAAACCAAGCAAATCAATCCTTCAAATCAGAAATGTCGCAAATGCTTCTAATCTTAGAGCTGAGAGGATAAATCCTAACACTTCAGAGTGTTTCAAAGATGAGGAGGAGGATGCTGTGTTTAAATGCTACGGACTGCGTGGTGGCAAAGCTGCATGTGGATAAAAACGCACACACTCCCATGCGCCAGTTGTTAAACAGGGATGAATACAAATCAGATGAACGTCCCTGTGTCAGCCAGCAGTGCTTGCAGAAGACCCCACACGCTCGCTTCTGAGGGGAGCAGCAGGTGGCCGTCTGGAGGGGTGTCAGAGTGGACAGAGCAGGTCACTCAGCTCCTTAGCTGCACGAACCCCGATCTACAGGAGGCTGGTGACCTTGCAGGCACAGCTGTAGGGCATTTCAGTGGCTGCAGAGTGTTCTATCAGGCAGCAGGGCTGTGACAGCGACCTGAACGTTAGTCCCCGGCATGACATCTCTTCTGCCAGTGAGTTGTTTAGTCACTGGCGTATTTTTGTGTTTTTAACATTTTTATCTTTAAAGTTTAATTAATTTATGAAGAGATGGGTCTTGCTATGTTGGTCTTGAACTCTTGGGTTCGAGTGACCCTCCTGCCTCAGCCTCCAGAGCAGCTGGGATTACAGGCGTGCGCCACCGTTTGGGGTTTGAGTCAGATTTTTTTGACTGCTGGGGCAGTCAGTGGGCTTTATCTTCAAGGGTCACATAGCAAGCATTGCAGGTCTTGGGCAGGACCGCTCAGCCCTGCTGTCCCTAGTGTGATAGCAGCTGTGGACGTGGGCAAAGGAATACATGTGCTGTGTTCAGGAAACCAGTTTGCCAATCCCTGGGCTAACACATGGAAAAGACGGAAACACACAAATTATTTGAAGGTAGTATAATACTGATAACCAAATCTGATAATCCCGGCTCATGTCCGTACCCAAACCGTTAACGCCACCATTGCAGTGGAGACGTAGACTGCAGCTCCTCTCTCAGCGTCGGTGGAACTGAGACGTAAATCAGCAGGGGGATGGAAGAACCAACCACCATCAGCTGCAGCAAACTAACTTTTATAGTACACTCCACCCGAGTGTACAGCATGGTACACGTTTTTTTTCCAAATACACGTAGGTCACCAAGATGAACCACAGCACACCTGAATACCTGTGTGAAGATGGAAATCATTCGAAGTATGTTTTCTGGCCCCAAAGATATTAAAATAGAAATCAGTAACACAAAGATAACAGGAACGTGGCTGAGGGTGTAGCTCGGTGGTCCTTACTTACCCAGCATGCAGGAGGCCCTGGGTTCCATCTCCAGCCCTGCAGGGAAAGAATAATAACAGGAAAATATCCAGACACTTGGAAAATAGACAACACACTTGTAAATAATCCCTGGGCCAGCGGGGAAGCTTAACACACACACACTCTGCTGTTTTCTCGTCAACTGGAAGATTCTCCCAATAAAAATAAGATGATCACCCCAAAGAAAAGTATGCAAAACAGTTCTCATAGAAAGAGAACAAACTATAGCGGAATGCACAGGAGAAATTAAAACTTCACTTGATACACTCTTGCTGTTTCAGTGAGATCAGATGAAGATGTTTCAAGACAAACGAGGCTGATGTGGGACACAGCACAGTTCCACGCAGTGGTGCTTCATGGACAGGCAGGCCTCTGAGGTTTTGGAGTTGACTTTTCATATTTAAAGAGCTTAAGGTGAGCTGTCTGTCTTGGCAATGAACACAAAGCTGAGCTCTTTAGATTCTGTTCTCAGTGCCTTATGTATGAGACCTTCTTTAGGGTCCTGTGTCAAAGTAGGATAGGTGGCCCCTTCCTGCCCCAGCTCAGTCTGCTGCCAAATATCTTTTCTGTTTGTTTGTTGTTTGAGGGGGTGGGTGGTACTGGAGATTGAACTCAGAGGTGCTCAACCACTGAGCCACATCCCCAGCCCTTTTTCTTTTTTGTTTTGAGACAAGGTCTCACTAAGTTGCTTAAGGTCTCACTGAGTTGCTTAAGGACTCACTAAGTTGCTTAAGGTCTCACTAAGTTGCTTAAGGTCTCACT
>PVKS010013016.1:0-52054 GCA_004027875.1 Aplodontia rufa | reverse complement strand
TGACTAGCTGCTACTCTATTTATCCATTACAACAGCCAATAGGATACAATACAAACACCTTTCTCCAATTGTAACAAATGAGTGGCCGAATAGCTTAGTCATGCGGTCAGGCAATTTGCTAATTACAAGCCAGCTGGACCCCTTAGAGTTGTTTACCACCAATTCTTCTACAAGCCAGCTGAACCTCATGTTCCCAACAGTATGCTCCACAATAATCTTTGAAACAGATAAGATGATTCACAACCAAAGAGAACAGATACATCAAATAAGACATGGAACACCTAAAGAGCAATGAATGGTAAAATGGAATAAGAAATAATTTCAGTATTCTAAGACAGCAAAGGGAACCCAGAACCCTATAACAAACTACCAAGAGACAATTTGATGGAGTAGACAGAACAGGCAATTGGAATTGGACCGCCAGGTTCAAACTGGATCTATGAGAAGCTGGGTGAACATTGGAAAATTATATAAAATTTTCCAAGTTTGAGTTCACTAATCTGCAAAGTGTTGGGACAGAGTAACTTTTGGTAACCAACAATATAGGAATAGGTAACATTGAAACTATTAAAGCTTCATTTCAAACTTTGTTATTTGCAATACTCATTTAAAAATACAAATTAATTAACTGGGATAGCAAAGTTGCTTTGATGAGCAAAGACGTATGAACTCTGGACTTATGATCATATTTATGATGTCCTATAGCTCCTCCAGGAAACATACAGTCCAATGAAGCACAACTTGGAAAACATTTTCCTACCCTAAGGTTTGCATGATTGTGACTTGGGGGTTCATGTCAATATATGCTCAATAACAAATGAGCAATGCATATTGATTAGGTAATACTGCTGCAAGAAGTGTGACATTTAGAGGTGCATAGTCTTACAAACTTAAGGAGCAACCCAAAATTAATAAGTTTTACTCCATTAGGTACTGAAATAGTTATTTGCCAAACATGAGATTTTATAATCTACTATATTTAAATTCTGTAGTTTACGTCTCCAGGTTAATTTATTATTTTATCAAATTTATCAAAATTTATCAAATTTATCAAAAATTTACAGTTTTTTTGTGTCATCTATTTTTCAGGATATAAACATTTACATTTTAATAAAGAATCTTTTATTTTCATACTGATGCTATTATTTGTGATAGGGTAAGTATGATCTAAGAGTCAGAAAATGCACAAACCCCATAGGGAGGAAGCCTCAGATTACAAGTTGAAATAATTCACTCTTCATCCATGCTAAACATTTATAGGCAAAGAATGACATCAGTAGTAGTTATAGGGAATCTACTGATTACATAACTCCATTTATTTTACCTATCAAAACTGTCATTAAAGGGATCTATGGCATGATTTGCACATATTGACAAAAATCTAAGTCACCACATATCAGCACTGTAACATGTCTGTGTTGTACAAAGACTGGCAGTAGCCTTAGCTACCTAGTCCCAATTCTGGAAAACACTATACGTGGGAAGCCAAGAACAAATATCTCTGCTCTAAATAGCATTTTAGTATGTATATACGAACATACATTAACTGAATTTTTTCTAAAATGGAGACTTCTGTTTGATGAGTTTATTACATAGAGTTCAGAAAAGCAAGAATACTTATGAATTTCACACCACCTGTTATTTTTATATCACAACACAGCTCTAAAAGTTTTCCTCCATCAATTTCCTTTGAACAATTATAGGCAAGTAGAGGATAGCTGAAAAATTGGAATCACCTTCTAATTTTAATTTCTGAAATTTTAATTATACACTCAATTTTTAGCAGCATCTTTTATTTTTCCCTGTTTTATACTATGAAAAAATGATGACATCAGCAAAATGTATCCAAATGGTCTTCTAAGTCATCAGTGGATTTAATAACATAAGTAATAAAATTGATCATACTGGTGGGGTGCATCTCCACCTTTAACCTTTCTTCACTTGAGAAATAAGGTGTTTGCATCTGGGTTACTTTGTATTCATTGTATATTTTAAATATGAAAAGAAAAATTTCCTATTAATTCTGGGTCATCATCCTTCTAAAGCCTTATAGAAGTGTGTGTATGTGTGTTTGTGTGTGGGGGGGATACTACACTACCACAGTAGTACTTCCTGTGGCAGGGAACATTTGCCATTCCACTTCACTACTAGACTTTTCCTAGGTAAGGCTCAGTATAGTTTTTAGGAGAACATTTAGAATCTTTTAATACTCTAATAACATTAACCTGCTATTTTTTTTTAAAACAGGTAAACAAATTATGTGACATGAGTGCATTTGAATTTCACCCACCTACCAAAACAAAGCAAAATTGAAAAAAGGAAATCTAATAAACGAGGAAAGCACACCAATGGGGGTTTAAGTCTCTCCAGTAATGAAAACATACTTTAAAAACTTTTTAGCACAAAACATAATTAAACAGAAAAATGACAAGTCAAGGGTGTGTTAAACATAGTTACACTTTGCTATTCCTTTAAATTAAATTTCAAAGATAAAATGATATTGTTTTGATGTGGTTACTTAACTCCTTTTTGCTTTTTCTCGATTTTGCTATCAAAATGAAGAATGTAAATTGCTTAAAACCCAGAAGGTTTTGAATATTAACCTTCTTGCTAAAATACATTTTGCATACTTCCTTACCTATAATGAAAAAGAACTATAGAG
Source organism: Aplodontia rufa (assembly GCA_004027875.1). Lineage (NCBI taxonomy): Eukaryota > Metazoa > Chordata > Mammalia > Rodentia > Aplodontiidae > Aplodontia > Aplodontia rufa. The sequence continues at coordinate 49,392 of PVKS010013016.1, read as the reverse complement.
ATCTGAAAATGTTTTCTCAAAGGATTTATTTCTAGTGGTGATGCTGACTTTGGCAGTTATTTCCAGGAGTAAGCTAAAGCGATATATGAGAAAATAATAGCTAAGAAAAGCAAATTTACTCAAGGACCAAACTGACTTTATACCCCAATAGAAAGATTTCAGTTTTATATATGTTTTTCAATCACAGTTATTCTTGCTCTTCCATTAATTCTACAACATAGTGATGGGGTTAGGTAAAATAGAAATCCAGTAACTATAATCCATATGAAAACAGCATCAAAGTTATAAATGCTAGATATTCCTCATTTCAATAGAATTAATGAGCATATTTTAAAAATTAATAATAACAGTATGTTACAACTACAGGTTACCTTTTAATGTGTCATTTCCTTTCATTCCTATAACCACCATTCAACAATGCTCCTATCATTATCTTTGTATAAATACAAGATTAAATGATTTTCCAAGGCCTCAGTGTTATAGAATAACTCTTCAATATTATATAATGAATCAATGAAATCTGAAAAAATCTTTAAAATAAACGTTCTTAATAATGTTCTTAACTAAAGTAACCTATAACTTTATGACATTTTCTTCTCATTAGACAACTTAGACTTAATCCTACATCAAGGATGACTATTTTTTACCATACCAATTATAGTCTTTTTCTTCTATGCAATTCTGTTCAGAGAGATATGGTTAAAATTTTATATTATAATTGAAATAATGGCATTTCCTTCTAACTACTAAGAAATAGTTGAAAATATTATTCTTAAAAGTCTTATATGTGGAAGTGCAACATATTTCTTCTTTGACAATTCACAGTTCAAAAGCTTTGAGGTGCTTCCAACCTAAAAGAGTATCATTTAATATTAATTTTTATCTCAATTTTAGATTATTCTTGATATAGTAACTGCATATTTACAGAAAAAGTTTCTTTACTTATTGAATATTTACAATGATCAAGGTGGAAAGACATAATATTCTCATCTGAACAGGAAAAGGGAGAAAATTAAAGTATCAGGAATACTGAAGAATATCTTAGAAGAAACCAAAGCCTGCTTTCCAGGTTAAATTAAAAAAAAATTCGTATATATTTTTTACACATACCTAGTTTTAATCATCACATAAGTTTAATCATCACTAAAAGAAAAGTATAGCACATTTTACTAAAATGTATTTATATTGCCAAAATACAGCTTTACATTTCATGGAAAAAAAGAAAATATTACAATAAATATTTAACCCTTTAATAGTTTGCCTCTGCATATTAGAAAGATAATGTAACCCCTTTAAAATGTATGTTTTCAACCCATCAATGAGAAATTTTTTAGGGGGAAAAATTCCATCTTTTTTTCTAATACAGAATATGAAGAAAAGAAAAAAAACTTAGAAAATGGTTATGTAAAGCCAAGAATAATGGCAAGTACCTACAATCCTAGTGATGGGAGGCTAAGACTGTAGGATCACTGAAATCCAGAAGTTCAAGACCAACCTCAACTAAAAAAGCAAGATCTCAACAAAAATGTTTATTTAGTTAGAACTGTTGTCCATGAATAAGACACTTGAGAAGAGTCATATTTATATTTATGAACTTTACAAAATGGTTGTGAAACTATTACTCTGTAAAAATTTTAAAGACATGACTTAAAAAAATAAAGAATTTATAACTCAGCAGTAAATTATGATGCTGAGGACAGCTTAAATTCAAAGTTGACTCAACAGTAGAAGGGCAAAATTTTCCAATTTTAATCAGATTAGATATTATCATTCCCAGTGGGGACTGAAATTCAATATTTAATATTTCCTTGTGTGCAGATAACTGCAAGTGGTATAAATATTACAAGTAACCAAGTCTATCCAGAGTAGAAAAATAAAGCTAATACTTGAATGACCCAATTAGTGTATTCGATGGTGTATATTTTAGGCTATCTGTACTTTCAAAGATTTTATATTAAAATGATTAAAATACAAATGTGATAACACTAAAATTATATTTTCACCACGTTCTAGTCTAATATTCTCATGGTTATGAAGAAACATAACTACAAACTTATCTACATGGCAAACTTTCTTTGAAAATGGTATAATAATACCATTTTGCATATGAAACTCAGGTAATTTAAAGAAACTCAAAGGAATAAGTCATAACAGCTGCTACCTTTTCCCTAAATGATTGCCTGTTTGGACTTTGTGCCTTCCAAATGCTGAGTGAATTTTAAATGTCTTTTAATGTTTTTCCCACCCCAGCAATCAACGTGCACATTATACCACACCTGCTCTCCTGCATTAAGTTTCACTTTTTCTGAACTTAGCACTAGACTCCAAGAACTGAATTTAGCATTCTGATTCATGTCTAGAACTGAGCCAATAGAAATTTTTCTAATTTGTGACCATCAGTCATTTAACTGTGCCTCTCCAGTGTTTGGAGATGTCTCATTCCATGGTAGAGGGGCAGTTAACACCTGTAAGGTAATTATAGCTACCAAATGCTGTTGGCCATGAATATGAATATGTAATTGTTCCTGCCATCTGTTAATTGTTCTATTTGAATCACTTACTTCATCATATACATTTACTTGGCATCTATGCTTTTCTAATAGACTCTAGAAATGTTACATTTGCTTGTAGCAGAGTTTATAAGTCAATACATTATTAAGATGGGATTTTTAAGTTCTCAGGGGAAGACGGAAATTAAATAAAGTACCTGTATGGGTTGAGGTTAGTGAGAAGACAACCTGAATAAGGAAGTCAGTCATTTTTAGAGGGGAAATAGAAATTTAAGAGAGAAAAGAAAAGTAGACCGGAAGTTAGCTAGATAGTGGAGGTGGAATCTTACCTGAAGTGTTAAAATTAAGAAAGCATTATTAATCTGTCACAAGGGCACCCCAGCAAAGAGCACAGATAAGTCTTCACAGGTAGAAGTTGAAAACTTATTTCATGCAAAACCTCTGCTACATTACTTTTAAGCCATAAAATAGAACCCTCCATTTCTATAGAAGCTTTCAGAACTTCTGAAATTGTTTGGTATGCATTTTATTTGCATTTGTGTGTGTGTTTATGTTTATAGTAACAAACACTATTAACACAGGTTTGAATTTTACCAGCTATGTGAGGCTAGGCAAGTTCTCTTCTCAGAACTTGGTTTCTTTAGCAACTAGTCAAGGTTAATTGCAAGATTAGAAGAATATACAGGCAAAGCAATCATATCAGAGAATAACATATCATGAGAGATCAATAATTATTGCCTTGTATTATTATAATCATCATTATTAAGACAATTCTAACATTGGTAGACTGCCAGTATGTTCATTTGTACTGAAGATTGCTTTTCTGCAGCTTATTTTGCAATGTTTACGCAGGTGTTTTTATGGTACAGATATGGATGGAATGGTATGAAGAGGTTGAATAGTGGCCCTCAAAAGAGGTATCAGCACCTGGAACTTGAGAGTGGGACTTGATTCGGAATGAGGCTCTTTGCTGAAGTAATTAAGGTAAGGATCTCAAGAAGAGATCATCATAGATTAGAGTGGGCTCTAAATTTAATGATGATTGTCCTTTTAAGAATGCAAAAATGAGAAAACAGGAAGGGAGGGTGGCAGTCATATGAGGTTGGGGAAGTGATTGAAGTGATGTATCTGGAAGTCTAAAACATGCCAAGGAAAGCCAGAAGTCAAAAGACAGAAAAGGAAAGGAAGGATTTGCCCTTAGAACCTCCAGAGAGAGCATGGAGCTGCAGACATTCTGCTTTCTGACTTCAAATCTCCAGAGCAGTGAGAGAAATTTGCATTGCAGTAACTTACTCAGTATGGGGCAATTTCTTAAAGCAGCCCTAGGAAATTAATACACATGGTTAAGGAGGAGCTTTGTATGCACTGTTCTTTTTAGAATCAGCCCTGTCTATCCACTCTAATAACCAGCCCAAGCAAAACTTTTTAAAACTAAACTCTGTAGATAAGTTACAGACTTAAAGAAATGACTCACAGAGTTCCCACTTAATCTCTCATCCAGTTTCCTGAGTGTTTTCAAATTTAATGAACCAGTATCAATAAACTAACTAAACTCCTTACTTTATTCAGACATTTTCATTTAGTTAGTTTTTATCTAATGCCCCTTTTTCACTGCAGATTTCCATCTAGGATAATTCATTACATTTAATTATCATGTCTCCTTCATCTTCTTACAACTGTAATTGGCTTCTAAAATTTTCTTTGCTTTTAGGACCTTGACAGTTTTAAAAAATGCTGTCATGTATTTTGCAGAATGTCTATTGGGATTTGTCTCATATTTGTCTTATGATTACATTGGATCTATAGGATTTGGGGGTGGAGATCAGAGAAGTAAAATACCATTTTCATATCATATTAAGTTTACATAATTCTAATGTAACTTATTATTGATGCTGACATTAATTACTCAGCTGAAGTAGTAATTTATGGTCTGCACACTTAGAACCCATAAATACAATGCTAAATGATTTTTTCATTCATCCTTAATCACATCTCTCTTTAGCACTTAATCACATCTGTGAAACACAGATGCTAAACACATGAGTTATGTCATGTAACATGTCAGTAATATTCACAGCCTAGACATAATTTTCCCATGTTCTAGGGATTAGCATGTAGAATAGTTAATTTGGGGAGTCACCATTCAACCCACTACCCTATACATATGGTATCATTATTTCATTGTTTCACTTTTTCAGTCCTCTTCTCCACAAACCTGAGACAAGCACTGATCTTTTTATCTTTTAGGATGGTCCATTTATGCATCAACTTGGAAGGTGTTTTGGATGAGAATACCATTTAAATTGGTAAACTCTGAGTAAGTATATTGCCGTCCTCAGCATGCAGAGACCTCAGTTTGATTCCTGAACAAACCAATGAGAACAGCCTCCTCAACCAAACTAGACTTCATCCGTAACTCTGGCTCTTCAACTTCAGGTACACATTGGTGCCATTATGGTTATTGGACCTACTGGCCTTTTGACCTCGAATTGCATCATCTCCTCTCCTAGGTCTCCAGGATGGCAGCCTTCCAACTACAAGTATACCATTGGCTCTCCTGGGTCTCAAATCTTGTGACTAACTGTAAATTTTGGAAGTCAATCCTTTACGGTAAATCTCTTTCTACATATAGATATATACTATTGCTTCTTTTTTTCTGCACAATCCTAACACACCATCTCTGTAGTTTTGTGTTTTTGAAAATATAATCTGAGTTGTATGGTATTTAGCCTTTTCAGAATGACTTCTTTCACTAATCAATATGCATTTAATGTTAATATGGCTATGTGTGGCTCCAAGGCTCATTTTCATTCCTTTTAATTGTAGAATATTATTTCACTGTGTGCATTTAATGTAGTCCCCCTTATCCATGATTTTGCTTCTTAAGGCTTCAATTTACTATGGTCAACCAACATCTGAGTATACTAAATGGAAAATTCCAGAAATGGACAATTCATACGTTTTAAACTGCATGCCATTCTGAGAGGTATGATATAAGCCCATGCCATCCATACAGGCCTTACCCAGGACACAAATCAACCCCTTGCCCCACATTTCCATGGTATCCATATATACTACCACCCATTAATTGCTCAGTAGCAGTCTCAGTTATATGATTAACTATGGTGACATCACAAAATTTGTGTTCAAATAACCCTTAGTTTTATTAATAATGATTCCAAAGTATAGGAGTAGTGCTTCTGGAAATTCCATTACAATATGTTGATATAATTGTTCTATTTATTCTTAGTCATTATTGTCTAGCTCTTACTCTGCTAAATTTACCAATTAAACTTTAATACAGACAGGAGGGTATAGAAGATAGTGTACGTAGTGTTGGGAACTATCTGTGGTGTCAGGACTCCACTCCACTGGACATCTTGAAATGTAATCCCTCTGATAAGGGGGAGGAGTCTATTGAACCACAGTTGCCTTTTATTCCTTCATCAATTGAAGAACATTTTAGTTTCTTCCACATTTTAGTGATCACGTATACATGCTATAAATTAGGATTTTTTCCCCCGAAAGATTGGAAAAGGGCATACTTTCTAGGCAATATAGTATGACTTTATTTAAAAAAAAAAAAAAGATACCAAACCGTCCTTCAAAATACTTGTGCCAGTTTACCACTAAAGAATGAAGATTTCGGTTTGCTCTATATCCTTACCAATTACTTGGATTTTTTTAAGTGCACATCAGTCATTCCCTTATGTGTTCAGTGTTACTGTGATGGTGTTATTTTGCATTGTTGAAAGACTACAGTTTCTTTATTGAATCACCTTTGTACTTTTACCAAAAAGCAGTTGACGATGTCTGTTTGGGTCTATTCTGGATTCTCTACTGTATTTCATATACATATATATGTTAATATACATCATTGTCTGTGTATGTATGTGTAAATGTTTTTCTGTAAATATAATCCTTTTGAAATACCATACTGTCTTGACTACTGGAGCTTAACAGTTATTATACAAATTGTGCAGTGGAAGTCTTTCACCTTTGTTTTCATTCTTAGGAACTATGTTGGCTATTCAAAGCCTTTTTCTTTTCTGTTTTAAGAGAGAGAGAGAGGGAGAGAGTGAGAAAGATAATCAGGTTTTTAAATTTATTTTTTTCATATGGCCTTTGTTTCTCCAACACTCAGTTGTACATGCTGGATCCCAGGTACTTGAGCATGCCAGGCAAATACTCTAACCACTGAGTCACTGCTCCTCTTCTGCTTTTCTATATAAACTTTAGAATCATTTTATTCATATCTAGAAAATAACTGCTGTGATTTAAACTGGGCTTTTGTTGACCCTACTGGTCAAGTTAAAAAAGAATTGACATCTTGGAAGACTCCATGAACATAAACATCTCTTTACTTATTTACATATTTTTAATTTATTTTGTTTCATAAGTGTTTTGCAGTTTTCTATGTACAGAGACTGTGCTATGTTTATATCTAAGCATTTCCTTTTCAGGATCCATTTTAAATGACATTTTTAATTTCAAATTCCAATTGTGCATGGTTAGTACCTAGAAAAGCAGCTGAGATTTTATGTGGATCTCAAAGAATGTTACACTATTATACTCATTGTTATTTCCAGTAGATTTTTGCTAGACTCCTGGGAACTTTCAACGTGAACCATATCACCTGAATAAGGAAAATTTTATTTTTTCCTTTAATTCTGTATAAGTTATTTCTTTTCATATTCTTATCATAATTTGGGGACCATCAATACACTCTGACGGTAGTAGTCTACTAGTTTAAAATCAAGATGTTAGCAAGGATTGAATCCTTCTGAGGCTCTGAGGAAAACACTGTCCCTTCCCTCTCTCCTACCTTCTCATTGTTGCTAGCAGCCCTTGGTTTTCCTTAGTTTGAAACAGCGTGACTACAGTCTGTGCCCATTTCCACATGGTCTCTTTCCTTTTTGTCTTTCTTATCTTATAAAAATATCAGTGACTGGATTCAAAGTCCACCTTAATCCTGTATTACCTTTTCCCAATTATACTTCAGTGACAACTGCAAAAATCATATGCCCAAATATGGTCACACTCACGGTGCCAGCACCTCTCGCTCTCGCTTATCTTCTGGAGGGACACAATTCAATTGTTACACTTATTATATGCCAAGCACTAGTTAATTATTTAACAGGTGTTAGATCTTTTAATCATCATAATACGATACCCTGAAATAGGCCTATATTTATCTCATTGTCTGATTAGGGGATTGGGGACAAAGTGGTTTACTAAGTTGTTCAAAACTGCACAGTGAAGCCTTTTATGAGAATGTTAAGGTAGTGGTGGAGAAACACAGAAATCTTATCTAAAAGGGTGAATCTGCATTCAGGCAGCTGTGATACTCTGCACTGCAATGAACTTGGCATTTGCCAAGTCCAATACCTTTCCTGAACAGTGAGACAACACCCTACTGTTTGTATTTTATATCTATGTACAGTCCTTAAATCGCAGTGACGACTTTCAGAATTTCTTGATACCAAACAAAACTCACTGTTAGATGTGAGGCACGTTGGTAGTGAACTCTTAGGAATAAGGGATAAGCGATTACTTTTCAATTTTTGATGCTGAAGAGACTTTATTAGGTATGTATCTCAACTAGAACACGTTCTTAGGATTTTATTTAGCTGATCACTATTTTGATGCAGAGTCACAATGCTACCTACAGAAAAGGATCTTTGATAAAAGTAAAACTTATGGTTTAGATTCAACATGTAAAGTAAGGTAAGCATGACTATTTACAAACTGAGCAAAATACTGATGTATTTGATTACTTTAAAATGGTACCTTGCAATATTTTGCTTTACTCCACCCAAATTAAGCTCTCTGTACTTAGCATTGTGAGCAGCATTAAATTCTTAGTGATTAGAAAATAACATTTTCCAATTATTTCTCTTTCAAGTTTATGAATCAGCTTAATAAGAGATTATCCTGGGATGGTAAAATGAACTATTAATTACATTTTTTTCAATTATATGTATTGCCTATATGCATTTGGATTTTCCTGACACTATGAATCAAAAACAAAATGCTGAAATTAGCTGGATGCTGAGGTCAACATCAAACAGCAATTTTCATCTAAAACCAAAGGTGCCTAATTGTTTTTTTTTTTTAATCACAAACTTCTGTTTTCATTGAGTGGTTTACAAGGGAACTTTGTAAACTTGAAACAATTATCAATTAATAGAAATATTTATTATTCTTTCACAATTTTATTACTAAAATGCTTTTCAGTGTTAAAGAATCACTGACATACTATATGAGGACCCAAATCCTTAGCCCACACAGCAAATCAACTAAGGTGTTCTCTAATCTCTAGACACCCCCACCCCTTCTTCCAGCCACACAGGCAACATCATTTGGTGGAAAGTCCCTCCTCTTTTCTTCTTAGTAGTCCAACAAAAGCATTCCCATCAAGCAAGCCTGAGTTGAAATTCTCCTTTAAAATGGACATAGGAGAGCCAGGAGTGGTGGCACACACCTGTGAACCCAGCAGCTCAGGAGGTTGAGGTGGGAGGATAGCAAGTTCAAAGCCAGCCTTATTAGCAATTTAGTGAGGCCCCAAGCAACTCAGCAAGACCCTTTCTCAAAATAAAAAATAAAAAGGGCTTAGGATATGGTTCAGTAGTTAAGCATCCGTGGTTCAACCCCTGGTTCTTAAAAGCAAATGGACACAGAAACAGCCACCAATTGCCCTCCCAAAATTCCCAAAGGACTCTGAGTAAACATCATGGTAACAATCCATGGTAAATTTCCTATACAAAATCAGCACGAATCTCTTTCTCCAAAGAGAGTATATGCACACTCATGGGACATGGGAGATGAAATCACAAGATATCCGTGGTCAAACTTTTCTAGATACTAAAGATTTAGGGCAAAACTTATTCTAAAATGCCACAAGAAAGTGTGTAATATTCACACATATTTTTACTACAAAGCAAAATCTTTCCAAGAAGTCATGTTACACTGTCAGCTCTCCAACAGGTGGCCAGTCATTATTCTCGATTGTTAGAATTATTTAATAGGGAAATTCTGACAGGTAAGTTATTTTTGTATGTTCATGAGCTATTACAAAGTATCAAGTATGCTTCTGGAATCAATGGTAAATGACTGCCAAGTAAGGCCCAAAATAACATGAACCAATAATTTTGAAAGGAAGTTGCTACCAGTGCCCATTCTGAAAAGTGAGACTGTCAAAAGATATTACTCTCCAAAAATGTTAGTAGAAGCTGTAGGGGGCCTATTGATTTAATTTAGCAATATTTCCAATAATTGAACATACTGCTATATGATTCATGATTATAGAGCGATCATCTTTTAATCTGAGTCTCCTTTCTTTCTTGTTTTGAAAATTACACTATTTGCCTTACCTTGATTTATCCTTTATGGTTCAAGTGATTATGGTGATTATGATGACACCTATTTGCTTTTTTTAAATTCTAAATATTAAACACTTATCTTCAATGTCCCCTAATTGATTTTTCTGTACCTGTCAGAATTAACCATCTTATTCCTGCTACTTAGAATATTAGTTGTGCATGTTGCTTATTTTCATTATTAACTTGGCTTGTTTAGAATATAAAAAAAAGTTTCTTGCTTTATAGCACCTGAACATAGTAATATAATGTAATAGTATACTTCATTGTTTATCGATTCACTTTGATCACCAGGATTAAATATTCACCTAAACCAATTGATATTCTCAGGTTCTTAACTTTCTCTATGTTACTCTTTGCACAGTACCTTAAATGAAGAAAATACACAGCAAATGTTTGTTAAATTGAACTGAAGAGAATAAGAAACACCATCACTTTGCTGAGATATAGATGCGAAGGCAAAAGTGCAGCAATCATTCCTAACAAAAATACTATCATACACATAAACATATGTATAAACATAATGGTGCATGCAACACATTTACAAGATGAACATCACTGCCTTTGGAATAATCTCAAATTTATAATATTTAGGAAAAAATTAAGATAGAACATTTTTTTAGCAGGTCCCTGTCACCAGCTTGCATACACTCTGTTGTCATTTCATGGCTATATGTGTCATCATTTCCATTGAGAAATTTAATCTGGGTTAGATTCAAAGGAAAAAATAACATCCAAGGAAAGCAATGAAGCATTTCTCTATATCTTTTATATTTAACAGCTTTCTGTGTGTCATCAAATAGTGTCACATTCAGACAATCATCTCACCAGTTCCGAATGTACAACTTTGCTTACATTGCCCGGAAAGGAGATATAAGAATACAGTAGGAGTTATGATATGGTATATGTACTCTAAATTAAAGAATGTTTTCAGATGACAATAATATAGAAATTAAATAATTTCAGATCAAAAGATTAAAACCTCTTGATGTGGCATACGATTCACTGTACTTAATTCTGGTTATAACTTTTTTACCTCAGATTTTTAAGTTCCATTTCTTCACATAGCTATAATAACAAATATATTTCTGCAAATATTACATTTTCTGAAAGGATGTGTTCTCAATCTTAAATCTTGTAATGTACAGATGGCCCTGCCTTTCTTTATAAGAATATTAGCCACACTTTTTTTTTGCCAAGACACACTAAACATGTAAAGAACCTCACTGTCTTATCTTGGTGAATGGTCCATTAACCAGAGTTGCAAGCACCAAACCTAGAATTCTTATTCAATTTAATTTCTTATTCCTCCCTAGTTAAGTCTTACCAGCTTATTTTCCTTCTTTTTTGTATCTTTTGAATTTATGAATTCTCTTTTCTGTATATTAATCCAATACAGCCAGATAAAAATTGGTATGGGATAAAAGCATTTTATTCTGAAAATGCTGTTAAACAAATTAAATAAATGTACTGCCACACTTATTAAGGCTTAAACACATTCTTGTTCATATAACTCTTCCAAGTACATTTTGAAAATTCACTTAGTAATTACTTAAAATACTTGGAGACCACTTGACCAAGCAATGAACTACTTTTTCACAAACTAAAGAATGGTATTGGTATGGAAACAGAGAGGTTTCACCTTTAATTTGTATCCAAGACTCTAGAAATGAACACATTAAAAAGAATGAAATATTTGATTTAAAATATGTTCAAATAACTGAATAATTGTATTAAATTTTGAAAGATATGATTTCAAAGTGGCAAGTTTCTGCGGTTAGCTCTTCCAATCCAGAATTACATAATTTGTTGTTGCATTAGTGAGTGATGGTTGTCCTGGGTCTTATAATTTCCATCCATTTCTCATCCTTATGGAATTATAAATGCCTGCTTTTTTGCTCTGTTTCCCAGACAGCCTATGTTCTATTTTTTTTTTTCTATCTCTTCCATTTTAAGGGAAGAGAATCGAGGAAGGGTGCTGCTCTGAGAGGGAAAAATCAATTCCCTAAGAAGCAATAAAAAGCATAACTGAAATAATACACTATAGATTGTGCAGGGACAGGGCTTTGAGCATTCAATTCATACCAAACCTTTCTTTCAAAGTCACTGAAGATAAAGGAGCAATTGTACTTGGGCAATCTTCCAAATCTCAGCTGTGTGTTGCTTGAAAAACTGCTCTTATGGTAGCAAAACATGGATGAACAGTTGGGGGTTGAGCAAAGGATGCTCAGCCTAATAAAAAACCAGGAGGAGCCACATCAGATGAGAGACCATCACCATGAATGCTCTAGTCTGCATCTCCTTTTGGAACACAGGTAGCCTATTAACTATTGTTCAAGAGTAAAATTAGCTCAATTCTGTTCCCAGGAACCTTAGCACTTCCATATACAATAAAAATCTATCTCTCACTGCAGTCTGGCTGAAAATCTTCCAGTGCCCCTCTAGCCAGAAGTAAAATTTGGACACCTGCAAAATAAAACGACCTCCTTCAAATCAAATAAAGTGCTATAATACCACTTTAAAAAATGAGGTTGACTTTCAGAACTGCTACCAGTCTGTTTATAAGAAAGCATGAATAACTCTCCAAAGATTATTTTTCATTGTATTTATTTACTGTCAAATTAGAGGCAACTAATTCTACGATAATATTTTATAACATGAAGCAAAAGTTGAAAACTGAATCATTAGTATGTTACAGTCTTTTTTAGCCTTTATCTCCTCATTAAAGAAAAATATTGTATTGGTTAATAGTTTTTGTATAAGCTATTTAAATAAATTAATTCCATTGATGTTCAAAAATTATACCTTCAAAGGCCAAATCAATTTTTCAGGCAAATAATTATAAACCATTGTACAGCTAAAATAATTACAAACCATTGTAGAGCTAAAAACTCTACTTCTGTAATTAAAGCAGTTAAAAAAAAGTGCAATAAAATATAGCATAAAAGAAAGTGTCAAGATTTGAAGTAGGTATACAATGTGTATTTTTGAAATAAGAACAAGTGTCATTGGTTGGAGTCTTTTCCTCTAATTTTCCCTTTTCCCAACTGGGGTGCATTTTTGAAAATTGCTAATATTGAGCTTTACTCTAGATCTTTTGTGAGTTGCACTGATTGCATTGTGACTACATGAACAAAGCACATGTGGCTAAGAGTTAGCTATGTAGCATACTTTATTTTCATTTAGTATATGAATATTATGCTCATTCTCCCCTCCACAAAAAGTGTCCCACCACACACAATCTGGGTTCTACATATGATTCTGCAAGTCTAATTGATAAAACAGAAAATAGTAATAGACATAATAATCCATCCTTTGTGCCATTTTGTAATAGTTCTGTTGCCAAACATTTCAGCACCTGGTTGCAAACACCTCACATGCCAGTAAGAGAACAATTCTCTACATAAAAACACTCAATATGAGATATGGAGACTGACAGGTTTACTCACATCACTGTAGCTGTAAAATGAAATAGAAGTCATTAGTCAAGAAATTCTATTCTAAGAGCTAGAGCTCTGGTGTTATGGTGGAGCACCAGTCTAACATTGATGTGACCCTGGGTTCTATCCTCGACAATACAAAAAAAAATAAAAATTCAATCTTAAAAGAGAGGAGCATGATGAAAATTTTAACTTAGGGTATTTATACAGGTAAAGATTATTAATCCCCACTTAAACTTCTATGTTGAAAATGAATATTTAGAGTTTGGGCTTGTCATCCATGCAAATTTGTTTGATTCTTCAGGCTGTGTATAATAATTTTAGTTTGGAAAATGTGAGAAAAATGATGTCTTTTACAAGATATCACACTAAAAACAGAGTATCAAGTTTTGTTCTACCTTTAAAATTTGTATATTTTGATATTTAAGATAAACATGAGAAATAAAATATTTTTGTATATGAAATGCAGATTATAAAATAAACCAGAATATAAGGAAACTTAATGTTTCTTATTTTCATGGACAAAACTATATATAGTATGCTGTCATTTTGGATTTCACTTCTTTACTTTGAACATCCCTATGAATTGATTTCGTGAGACATAAGTTTATGTGCTCATGATTAATGAGCAAAATTGCCTCTAAGCTATCATTTTTAGACTTTTGCAGGATAAAAGAGACAAGATTTATATTTTGAGGAAATTCATTCCACAAAGTCAAAATTAAAAATGGATATCTTACTGGGCAGTTAAGCAGTTACTACAACCAAGTAAAAAAATACTTTCTTAACCATCTAGATGGAATAATGAATAAAGACAAACTTTGCAGATTAAAAATTAATACAATGATTTTGCAGGATTTCACGTATTTACGGTATTTTCACACTCAAATCTGTCTATATTATACAAAACAAGCATATCTGAATATTTATAGCTTTTCTTAGGGCATGCATTAAGTGAAAAATTATTCTTCAGTTCTAAGCATTCCTTGGTCAATTGTTTCTCTTGTTTCAGAGTCCACATTTCTAAATAGCATTATAACAGAACATATTCATAGTATTTTTCATCACTTAAATTTCAGAAACCTTTCATTGACACCTGTGGTTAATTTTTTGTCAGTTGGGTAGGATATGATGCCCCATACCTGGTCAAATACCAGTCAAGAGGTTGGTGTGAAAATATTTCTAAGATGTGAATAACATTTAATAAGCAGATTTTGAATAAAGCAGCTTATATTATAGACTGTGTGTATGTACATGTGCATATTTGTGGGGTGGGTAGGAAGCTTTATTTAATCAGTTTAAGGTCTTAAAACTGCAACATAAACTACTGCAAGAGTTCATGACACGCCAGCATGCCCTGCAGTTTTTAGACTTTTCAGTGTACACAATTGTGTGAGTTAATTCCTTAAAATAAATATCACTCTATATACCCTGAGAGTTGAGTTCTCTCTTTACATATATCCTAACAGTTTAGTTTTGTTGCTCTGCAGAACCCTAATACATTACCACTTTGTTTTCAATTCTGTTTTGTCTCAGATGAGGCAGGGTCTAACTGGGATTGATGTGTGTTAACAAATAAAGCATGTGGGACCCACCTTTTGCCTTCACATGGTTCTCAGGTTGAACTCTGTTTCTTGACAGGCTAGAGGGCTTGCTGATGGAGGGAGCTCACCCAGAGATGTGGTAGTCTTTCCTGCTGGTTTGGTAAAGCCATTGCCATGCTCTACCATTTAATGTGGCTTTGGTTTCTCCAGGTGTGAGGAGTTGCTGTGCCTAAGCAACCTTTTGTCACTAGTACAACTAGAATGCCCGATTGCCTTTCTGCTTGTTGTCACAAACAAAGAAACTTGGTATTTCCCAGTAGTGCTCTTCAGTGCTGCTGAGATTCAGCCTAGGAAAACTTGGGTAGTGCAGTGTTAGCCTCCTCTGTAGCACCCTCATTTCCTTTCAAAGTGGACAGTATATGGAGGCGTACCAGTGACTGCTCTAGTCACTTTTTTAAAGCTAATATTGTCTGATTATATTGCACTAAATCCATGTTAACAAGCTCCCATTCGAGAGGACATTTAGAAAGACATTAAATCATAAAGACAGAGTTCTTGTATATGAGATTAGGAACTTTATGAAAGGAATGGAGAAAACTACCCAGGCCTGTGGACTCCTGCTGTGAACACCTGCATTCTTCTGCTCTGGAGGATTCAATAATAAGGCTCCATATGGGAAGCAGGGAATAGATCACCAGATCTCCTTGACCTTGGATTTCCTGGCCTTCAGAACCATGCAAAAACACATTCCTGTTCAAATCATATAGTCTCAGACACAATGCTATAATGCAAAGACAGTCTAAGATACCAACTCTACATTAGGATATCCCTGTTTCTGAGCCTCCCAATTTGTAATTCCAAATGCTGCTTATTTGTAATGGTGAAGACAAGTCTGTGAGATGTGCTCTGTATTTTCACAAGTGTTACAATCATCTACAGAGTGGGCCTTTGTTATTAAGTACTCAAAACAAAAATCACGCGATAAAGTTTTATGAGATCATCAGATATATCAATGTTTATGGCATTATGGGTTAAATTGTGTTTCCGCAAAATTCATGTCAAAGTGGTAAATCTAAATATCTCAGAATGTGACATTTGTAGACAGGGACTTTAAATAGGCAAATAAGTTAGAATGAGGCCATTAGCATGGGTCCTAATCCAATCTGGTCAGTGTTCTTACAACATAAGGAAATCTGGATATGTGGAAAGACACCATGGATATGTATACACAGAGAAAATTCAGAATAAAACACAGTGAGAATGCTGCCAACTGCAAGCCTAGGAGAGAGACCTCTGGAAAAACCAACCCTGCTGATATCTTGATCTTGAACATCTAGCGGAAAGTATGAGAAAATAAATTTTTGTGGTTTATAGCATACAATCTGTTATTTTGTTATGGCAGTATAAGGACACATATACATATGATATTAGATAATGAGGAAACATTAGATCAGAGGACGGCATTACAGGTGGATCTTAAAGTTCTTCTGTTGCTGAACAATCTACAATTGAACACAAATCCAACCTAAATTCTTCAGATCTGGGATCCAGATGTATAAGGGAAGATATCAATTCTATTAATAACATAGCATTCTCAGACTCATACTTTGAATTAATGGAAGTTATATGAAGGTATATTCTCTCTTTCTCTGTCCTGGGTGTGTGTGTGTGTCCATGTGTTTGCATTACAAGGGATTGGACCCAGGATTGTTCTACCACTGAGCTACATCCATTCCCAGTTCTGTTTATGTATGTATGTATGTATGTATGTATGTATGTATGTATGTATAGACAGGGTCTCACTAAATTTCTCAGGCTGGACTCCAATTTACAATCCTTCTGTCTCAGTCTGCTAAGTTGTTGGGGTCACAGGCACATGCCACTGCACCCGTGTATTTTCTTGGCACAACCTTAAAAAAAAAGTGATTTTTTGTTGCTTTCCCAAGTGAAAACTAACTTGTCTGGTAAAAAACACTTTGGTACTTTTCCTCAAAACATGATAGGTGCTATTATATATTTTCAAAGTCTCTGCAGTTTCTTTCACTTTATATATTTCGAGACAGGGCTGGAGCTATACTAAATGGCCAACAAAGAAAATGTGTTCTTTGTTCAAGTCCCACTCCATGTACCTTCTATGAAGTTTGAACACATTCTTCAAAAGGAGAGTGAGATAACTTATGTGCATGGTTCCTATCTAAATTGCTGAATCTAGCAGATAGTCGGGTGAAGTGACATAGTTCTAAGGTGGACCTTACTCTTTTGCTGCCCAGAGCTCCATGTTGAGAACAGCTATAATATGAAGAATCACAAACAAACCAACCCAGAATCTCCTGCATAAACTGCTATTTGATCTCTTCCTGTCTTTTTCTTTGTAGTGGTCCATTTGTAGGAACTATGTTCTACAGGGAATGATATGTAACTATGAGTTCCCTCCTTCCTATTTCTCATTTGGTTACTATCTGAGTGGATTTTAAACGAGTACTTATAGTCAGAGGTAGTGGTGCATGCCTGGAATCCCAGCCTCTTGGGGGGCCAATGCAGGAAGATTGCAAGTTCAGTCAGCCTCAGCAATGTAGTGAGGCCCTAAGCAAATTAGCAAGACCCTGTCTCAAACTTTAAAGAAAAAAAAAAAAGTGTGTAGGGGTACTAGCGATGGTTTAGTGGTCAATATTCCCTGGGCTCAATTACCAGTACAAAACAAAACAAAATATAGGTACTTGCAGAAGGGGTTTGTTTTAAAAAGCATATCAATATAGCATTTATCTAGCTTTCCACACAGACGAAATATTTTATTCAGAGTCATGTCCCAAATACCTTTTTACTTCTGCTTTATGGCAAGCATAATTATTCTATTTCTAAAACCATTGCGTAGGTAAGGCACCATTTCATTTTAAAACCCCATCATATCAATAAAGTGATGGATATATATGAGATAAAGAAAGTGAGTAAAATGATAATCCTTCAGCTGAGATGGTGGATATTATGTATAGGTATCCACTATTTCAATTGTAGTTTTGAAAGTATGTGTAACTAAATGTAGAAAAGAAATTGCAGAATTCCTCTAAATTCTAGCAGTAATGAGACCATCAGTCTATGTTTTCCATATTATAAAGTATCATCTTCAGGTCTTTTTTGGTATTTTTATAGTCAATTTATTGGGGTATTTGGGAAGACTGTGTCTAAAATTTGTTTTTAGGTTTGGCTGCAAAATCATATACCATTTAAAATTAAAATCTTAGTATATTTTAACATTAATAAATTGCTATTTACTGAAAATAAACAGCATCCAAAATTCTCTTTTAGGGCAAAGAGAGGCCCACAATCTATAAAAGCCAGACTAATTATACTAATTGTTCCCATTAACTTAAATTATACATAGCAACACCACATTTAGAAGGTCATCTGAAACTTTCCAAACAATGAATGCAGCAATTAGTTCTTCTTAGGGATTATTTCAAAGAATATCAAGTATTAATCAAGAAAAATAAATGGGAAACATGACATAATTTGGTGTCTTCCACTTCAGGTCTTTTCCTTGACCATTTGAGGGAAAAAAATCTGCTGCAAATTTATAAAGAGACAGATACTTGGTTTACAAAATAAGTAGCATTTTAAAAGTAAAGACTTATTTTTATCATAAAAAGAAATGTATCTAGACCTGTGACAAATTACTTTTCTTTGTAAGAAATTATATCCAGTTTCTAAATTAAAATTGGAAATAATATGTGTTCTTGTTTAGGTATTATAGAACAGCAGAGACGTTGAACATAATCCATCATGATAAATACTAGGTAACAGCCAAAGTAATTTTATCTTGCCTACCAGAGATGGTTTTCCAGTCAGCCGCATATGTATATACCATATAATTTACAAGTCTCAATCTTCCTCTTTTTGATTCTTTCCCAGTTTTCAACAGGGAAAAACAGATGTACAATTTGGGTTACTAAACAGTGATCAATAAGGATGGGCAGTCTCGTGAAATCACATTTATTTATGTGACAAATAATTCATTCTCTTATTCTAGAAGGGTCAATGTTTCTGCTCTCCTATAGACATAGTGTTCCACAGACTTACCCTATACTTCCTCTTTAAGTCTTGGAAGTTTTCACCACAATGACTTTTATTTTTATGTTCTAAAAATAGCTTTCATTTTTCTCACCTCTCTTCCTTCAATTAAGATTACCCTCAATTTCTTTTATTTCCATTTGATTTGCTAACAGTTCACTTTCATATTAAAACTATGATTTTTCCACCTATCACCTGTAACGCCAGGAAACTAGGCATCCTGTGTTTGAAGCACGAGCAATACTAACTCCTTCAGAGCCTTTGTTTAGTTTTCAGAGTGGCAGAATAATGGGAGATAAGGCAGGGGTCTTGTGCTTGTGAAACCTAATGGACATATTCTATAATCACTTGAGTGCTTTCTCTTGCACAAAGCACTCCTCATCACTCAAGTCATGAGAGAAATAAAAAGACAGGACAAAGCCCCTATCTCCCCAAGAGAATTCAATCAAATGGGGATGGGAGAGGCAATTAAGCACCACATGCAGGGTATCTATAAGGAAAGGTTCAGAGAAGGTGAAATAATGTGAACTAGAGAAGCAGATACTAAATACGCCAAGGTGAGGGGAAAGGAAAGAACTTGTCCAGGGGGAGTTTAGGATCTGATCAGACAACAATGAGAGGTAAAACTGGACAGAGAACAGCCACAGTATAGAGAACCTTAAAACACAAGATGGAGAACTAGGACTTCGGAAAGCAGAGATGAGTCTGTGAAGGTCCTGAGCATAAGAATTAAGTGTGTTAAAGGCTGTGTAAGAAGGAGATGCATCTGCTGGTGTGTGGAAAAGCCCCGTGAGCCACGTTCACCTGGACCACTTTCTTATTCCACCTGTGAAGTCATGAGGGCCCGATGTACTTAAAGCAGTATCTGATATTTTAAGAAGAAAATGTCTCACATGCACACAAGTCACTAATACAATATGAGTGGAATTTCACGAATCTATGGTTGAAAGGGCATCTATCTTCTCTTCGCTAAAGATCCCCTATTGAGATAATAGTTGGGAATTATATGAAACTTGGGGGGATGATATTTTGAATACTTAGGATTCTTTGTAATTACAAAGTAACACAGTTAATAAATCTTTTTACTTCTCTTTCTCTTCCTCTCTATAATGCAGATCCTAATATATAAACATATCCTAATCTGCTATGCCCTCATTGACAATTTCTGATGAGCAGTCCAGGAGCTCTGGGAAAAATATGGGGCACATAAGAGTTAATAAGGGTAGACTGTTTTAGTTTTCCAAATTCAATTGTTATCACATATCAATAGCTTCATCTAATTATACACTTTAGGATACCATGATTTTGTTCTCATTTATCTAACAAGTTTTTTAAATACAAATAAACTGACATTGACTAATCAAAAATAAAATTGAGAGACCAGAAAATAGCATGTCGACGACTACAGTGAACAACCTTGGGCTCCTCAGACTCTGGCTATCCTGTTCCCTTTTCTGCAGTGAAGGAAGACAATTTCTCACTTCTTGTATAAAACACCATAGTGCCTTTGTTGAGATGCACAAGTTACTATGATGCTCCCTGCTCCAACTTTGGAATGTATATATAGAATGCCCTGTATGTCTCACAATACAGAAGAGCAATGTGTATGACAGATAATGACATTCTTTCACATTATTCTAAAGAATAACTCTAAACATAAGCAACCACTTACAGTTAGATAAATAAAATGAGAATATACTATAATCCGATAGGTAGAAATATACTTTGTACTGCTGACACTGGTAAAATGAAAAATACAGAAACCATCATTTTCCCTTTATTATGGAAATAAATGACTCAAAGAATATGTTAATAGCCTATAATAAATGTCAAAAACTTATCCAAGGCACCTCTATTTTACCATCCCATCCGGTTTCAATGTTACCTAAGGTGTTCTTTGGTTGACTAATTCTTAAAACAAAACTGATTTGAATGCAATGACTGGTGAGTTATTTAGATTTAATTTCAACAATTTGTGGAAAAAAATTTCAAGAAAGAATAAATTGAGAATACTCTCAGAATTATCAACACCACCACCACCATCATCATCATCATATCATCAGGATGCTTGTTCTACAAGTAAACATTTTCAAGAGAAACAGTCATATCCAAATGAAGGAGGTAGATCAACACAGTTGGTCTTTAGATTTGATTTTTTCTTTACTTTTGTACTAGAAAATATTTTTAAATTCATAGAAAAGCTTAGTTTTCATTCCTCCTTAAATGTAGGGGTTAATTATCCAAAAATGAAAGAAGCATTTTGTTTTTACAGGAGAGCAGAAAACTCTCTTTAGCACCAGGACTCACAAAACAGAATTGTTTCTGGGGCTCTAAACCTATCTCTGTTGCTTTTATTTCAGTAGGCTGATTTACTTATTCTCACATTCATTCAATGTATTTTGATCACCTGTTAAAGACAACTTAACTTCTTGATTGCTGAGAAAAAATATAAGCACTTCATTTCTTGATGAAATTATCACAAGGAAGATATAGATGATTTTGTATTATATGATATTTTATTAAATAGAATTCAAAATTAATGTGACATGAATAAGACTTAGAAAATAAATATATCATTCTATTGTGCTATACTAATATATTTCCTTATAGCTCGGGAAAGAAATTGTAATCAAGAAGCTTAAATTTTCAATATAGGTTATTGACAAATATTGTCATTTCTATAGATAAAATAATATCCTTTTATAATTTATATATATTATAAATTAACATGGAATAAATATATTTTCAACCACCTTCATAAAAGTTACAAAGAACATAGTAAAATAAGGTTTTTATAACAAATGTATGAGATCTTAGAATACTTTAGTCATTCACATATATGGCACAAAGAAAAATAGACAAAGAAAACCCCTTGACTAAAATCCTGTGGTTACATGCAGTATGAAATCTTCTAACAGCAAACCTTCATTAGAAAGATATCTGTCTAAATGCAAACCTGAGATACAGCATTTTGACTACTTTCTACTCAAATTTACTATGCTAAAGTAACTGTTCTAAAGTAGTTACAGATGCAATGATTCCATTTGAGCTGCAAAAGCATTCTATATTTATTTTCTTTTATTATAAGCTTATATCTTTTCATCTTGACCTTAGGTTTCTGCACCTGCCCTTTTTGATGTGGTGAGATGAGTTTAATAATCTGTTTAACACTCACTTCATGTAGAAGCCAGAAGAAAAGCACTGAAATGATTCTCAGTTTCACCTACAATTTCATAGAAGACAGTTAATTTTTCAATGGCAAATGGGATACTGCCTCATTTAAATTAAGGTGGATCTTCCTTCTCTTCAAACGTCAAATTCTTCTTGATAATTTTCCTTTTCCCTTTAGACACACACACACACACATGCGCATACACATTATATGCTAACATTTAT
Organism: Aplodontia rufa; assembly: GCA_004027875.1. NCBI lineage: Eukaryota > Metazoa > Chordata > Mammalia > Rodentia > Aplodontiidae > Aplodontia > Aplodontia rufa. The sequence goes on along the minus strand of PVKS010013016.1, from coordinate 27,058 downwards.
ATGTGTACTTAGTTATATATTGTCAGTGTGTGTGCACATATATTCCTACACATATAAAAATGTATATGTGTATTCACATATGTATATTTATAAAGACCATATAGATATAGGATAGCCATTGAAAACGACAAATCATGAACTTGCTTTCCATTCTCTAGTTATTGTCCCAGAACCAGAGAGCAGTAGTTATTCAGAGCATGGGCTCAACAAGCAACACAAACACGTTTATTTTTACTTTAAAATTAAAATTGAGAAGCCTGCAAAGAAGCTGATAAGCTGTCTACTAGAGTATAAAGTCGACCACAGGCTGTAAGATCTTGCACAGGTGGATTATGTGTAATGAAGGAAAGAGAATATATATCATCTAAGGTGAACAAAGCCATGACAGCACTTACCTGGGCAAATCAAACATTAGAATCAATGGGCAATGGGAAATTATGAATATAGCATGCCACTGGAAGGTATTTTGGTATCATACATGTAAAATGCATTTTTAACACATAAAAGGAAGCTTTGGCTCCATGAAATATGGTAAACACTACTTTTTATCTATAGTCAAATATAGTTTTGTACATGGCTTCTTAATAAAATTTTAAATTATTATAACTATTGAAGATATTTATGGATTTGGTATAAACTAGTAACTTATTTCTCAAGAACTTTAAAAAATTTATCCACACTGAAGGAAATAGAATATTCAAAATGATTTTTTCCAAAGATGATTGATCCTGAAATTTGTTACACTGTCTCTTTTCTATAATGCAGATCTCTCTAGTATAAACCTTCTCTTCACCTCTCAGACACAGGGGAGCTTAAGGAAAGCAAAAGACTGGCGTTCAGCTTCAGGAAAGCAGATATCAATATAATAACACAGCTGTCCTTTCTTTCTTTCCATTCTACCAGTATTGTTGTAGTTTGAATCTGGAATGTGCACCAGTTTCGTTTGTTGGAAACTTGGTCCCCAGTGCAGCGGTATTCAGAGGCGGAGATTTGGGGGAATGTCTGCATCAGGAGGGCTCTGACCTCATCAGTGGATCACATGATTTCATGATAATATATTTGCTGGATTAAATTTTACATGGCTGGCTTTCTCCTTCGTTCCCTCTCTCTGCTTCCTGGCTGCCATGAACAGCTTTTCTATGTCACAGCCTTCCTCTGTGATGTTATGCCAATCTCAGTCCAACCCTGGACTGATACCTCTGAAACTATGAACCAAAATAAACTTTTCCTCTAGTTTATGTGAGGTATTTTGGACACAGCAATGAAAAGTTGACTAATAGCATATGTTTAGTGCTTTTCTCTTACTCCAAAATTAAATGAGAAAATAAAATCCCATTGCACCACTGACTCAGGAAAGGTAGTACCCTGCTGGAAGGGGTTAAATTTTTACTGTTCAATGTGCTGTTTAAAATAAAGTCAACTTGACAACAATTATACAATAACAAGGGTTGCAATTATATCGGATGCTTAGGGTAAAATCAACTAGAACAAGTTTTCATAGAGAGGAAATTCCCAAGGAAATAAAGGTAGGAACAATTAAAACATCTGTCTTTCCATCTAGAAGAAAGCTTATAAAATAACTTACTTTCCCTAAAATTGTACTAGGAGGACAGAGCTCACTTTAAAAAGTGTTCTTATCTCACACATGCACACAAAATAAAATCCCAATGATCATAGAAGCTAAGAGGAGCCTTGAGTAGGTGCTGCACAGGTTTATGGCACTGATTGCGATGGTGCTTGCACAGGTCTATATTTTATCTTCTTCAAGTTGTGTACATTATACATGAACAGATTTTTGTATGTCAATCATGCATCCATAAAGTGGTTTAATTATTAAATTTTTATTAAATTTACAAAAATTTATTTATAAAGGAAACAAAATTTATTTTAGCTCAAAATGAATTTATTGTATATTCATTACATTAAACAAAATATATATATAGGAGAAATTGAGAATATGAAGAAAACAAATTGAAGGAACAATTGTAACTCTCATTCTCGAGGTGAAAGAAATCAGAGTAAAAAACCTATATTTTGGAAAAGTTAAAAGTGACCAAAAAAGATCGCCTTTTTAAAAAATATTAAGCATAGTTCTTTCTGATTAGATTTGTGCCCTAAATATTTTCTATTAACTGAGATACAATGTATATCTTATTTCCTTATAAAATGAATTTCTTGGAGCTAACACTTTTTTCTGATCTTAAAAAAATGCATTAAAGCTCTTATTAAAAGCTATTGGTTTTGATTTTATGTTCTCAAGCTCCCTGTCTTAGGGAATAGCAAAGCTATTCCGGAAACTCATCTTTTCCTCCATTTGGCTTGATGGTCACTCAATCTCCACACAAACAGGCTGAGAAACTGCTGGTTCACCTGGTAGATGTGGTTGGAGGGTCTAGGAGTAGCCCCTTACCTAAGTCAAGCAGCTTGGGGACTTTCTAGTGAGCCTGGAATGAGACCTGTCTGGTGGTGGTGCTGCACAATGGGAGATAATTAATAAAGGTTGCAAATGACACTAACATTTTGCCACAAAGGGGCATAAGCGAACCTTGCACGAGATGATAGATTTTATATCTTGACCATGTAGGGCTGGGTGAAAATTCATATATCTATATACCAAAAAGGCCATATTTCATTCTATACAAATTCTAATAAACCTGTTATAAAAATTAAAAATCAAAATTAATGTTTCACATCATTGTTTGAATTATGTTGTTCTAAAATTCTTTTACAATATATGTAAATTTGGAAACACTATATTGTTTTTCTTTGTACTCTGCAAATATAAGAGGTCATGACATGGTAGTAAATTAATAATTTAATATCATTCTGTGGAGCAGTGTATAATACTCAACAATTTCACATTTATTTTGTGAAATCTACAAGCATCATATAATTGGCTTTATTAAGAACATGTTTTAATACAAATGAACAGCCTGAATAAAACAGGCACTTGAGAACCAAAGTGTGAACATTTTTCCTATTCCAGTCTAATTAGCTTATTCATCTACTTTAGTTTTTTCTCCTGTTATCTTTACAGGTACGGCATTTATATAAAAGAATATTCCTTATATTTTAATTTCCTATCTAATTAGTAAATGCATTGTTTTTACCATATGTATATAAATATATCTTGCATTGAGTATGAAAGATAGAATGTCAATGCATTTGACATTTTTGAATGAACATAATATTATTTAGAAATTGTCAAGCATTCTAGTAAAAATATTCTGCTTAAGATCAAATAGCTTTGATAATATTTTCTATATTTTTTAACTTTCAAATTATAAAAAACTAGGAACATTTTATGGTTTTAGAGAAATCATTGATCATCCTTTTATTCCAAATAACAAAACCCAAATTCATCTTCTGGGGTGGACCTTCAGATGTTTATCATTCAAACATATTGATCATTTTCCCCCTTCCATAGGAGAAGCTATTTCTATGTCTCTATGACTTTTTAGAGTTTTAAGACTATAGAATGTACAAACACATAATATAATCAAGATTAAAAATGAAAACTTTAAAAGAAAATGGATCCAAAAGGTAAATCTCAATAATTTTCAGAACTTGTATAGAGAAATCTTTCTATGAGCAGCATACCATTGACTGAAGGGTTAATACAGACAGAGTGAGGCAGATGTTTTAAAAATTCATTCATACAAATAAGTGTAAGGGTGCTATGATTTAACAATAGTTCATATGAAAATAGACTAAGATTTTTAAAAAATCAGATAAATAAACCTGAGAATTGAGGAAGTACTCTGCATAAATAAATAACTGAAGGAAATGTTGCATGGTTGTAGAATGCATGCTTGCTTCAATCCCCAGCATGCACACGCACACACTCACTATATATCAATTGGAAATTGATAATCATTACATAAAATTATGAGTTATCTTCCTTCTACCTACTAAAGTGAAGGCTTTTTGACCTGCTCAATTCCCTGCCCCCATCTTACAAGTCTTAAAATGGACAGATTTTCCTTGGTGTGGGGAAGGTCACATAAAGGTCAATTTATGTAATAATAACTGGGAGAGGAAAACAAACAAACAAACAAAAAAAGCACAGGAATTTGACTTGACTGATGGATTTGAGCGGGGTAGATCTGTCAAGAATTGCAAAGCTCTTAATGACCCGAAAGAGGAAGATAAAAACTCATTCCATCTAGAACTGGTGGTCTGGTGGTACAATTTCATGTGGAGTTCAGTTCTTCAGGTCATATTTTAAGAGAGACACTGAGGAACGTGTTTCAATGATGAACATCTGCTAGACCATCATGGAATATGTTATTTAGCACCAGGATGGTAAGAATACATTTGACTTAAATAGGCAGATGCTCTCTAAACATAGAATGGGTTGCATTTTGAGGTAGAGAATTTGGATTTTAAAAATATCAAAGATTATGCAATGCATTATGAAATTACAGACAGTGATGATAATAATACAAAATTCTTCACTCAAAGAACTTCCATTGCCATAGTCTTCCAGGTACTAGCAATTGCTATGCTGAGACTACTGTACAAAGTGATCATCTCTTGTCAGAGAAAGGATATAATATTCTTCTATAATCCCTTCCAATTCATATGGTTAATACATTTTATTATTTCTTTCCTGAAGAGACTTGATATGCCTTACCAGGTTACAGGTATATTATTAGCATTTCTTCAATGTACCAATCAGAGCAGAAACTAAGAATTGGCTGATTGTGCAAAAAGAATACATTAGCCTTTCATTTCTTATCTTTGCAAATTTTCCAAAACATTTTAGAGCTATCCAAAAAAAATAAAAATAAAAAAAAATTGGCTCAGAAACCATGTGTCCAGTTACAGTGATTTACTTAGTAAGAACAATAGCTAGCGTGCAGGGAATTTATTTGTATGTTAATTAACTTTGAGGGAATAAGACCTGGTTTACTCTAAGATTATATAATGTCTTTCCAAAAAAAAAAAGAACAAAGCCAAAGTTTGGGAAAATGGCAGAATTTAATTACTGTTTCCATGATTTCAAGGGGGAATTCATCGACCATATCTTACACAAATTACTGGCGCATTTTAATCAAAGGGAACCATGAACTTAATCACTCTGCTTTGATAGAATGGTGTGGAGTGTCATTGAATATCAAGCAGAATCTCCATGGCATACCATAGCTGATAAAATAATAAGACTATAAACACTGATTGGAGTAATTCTAAAATAATATCTGTTAAAAGTGAGATGTACTTATGATGGATGATGTTTCAAGTTCGTCTATTTAAGGATAACATTTTAATTTTTGAACAGTTGTTACTTTGCAGTAGCAATATAATGTTACATACGCATGCAGTAATCAACTTTGAAATTAGACAGGTATAGTCTAATTATAATATAGTATCCACTGTTGCAATGTCTAACTAAAGGTTATTTCTTAATTTATTTTAAATAAAGTTAAATACATACATCACAGGTAGTTATGAGAACTAAAATAGATAAAACATAGGTGTAAAATACTTGTAAAAGAATCTAGCACTTTTTACATTCTCAATAATAGAAATATGTAAAACATTTGTACGATAAAATTTTGAGACATCAACACCCATTTGCATTACTCTCATCAACCCTTCCTTGTTCCTGCCAAACTAAATCAGCTTTCGATTTGTGTGCATATAAATGATAGGTAAGAGAAGAAGCAATCATTGCTGAATGCCTTTAAAATTGAGATCACTTCCAGCTAACTGCAGATGTTCACCATGGGGAGTGGTGTTCTGAGGTTACACATGGCAGGATTTTGTGAGAATTAGGGGATCTTTCTCAATAAATCTAAGCGAATCTTCTCATTCCGCTAGGTTGTAAAAGATAAAGAATGCTAGCTCATGGGCTAGAAGCAGTATAGTCTTAAGCCTTTCATTAGCATCAACTGGGGTTAAAAGCAATGCCAAGAAATTCAGTGAACTTGAGTAATTTTTGCTATAAGCAATGTATGAGCAAGTCAAAAGACAAGACCCCCCCAGGGTTGGGGTGGAAACGGGTAAAATACTGATAATTACCCCATTTGCCTTAGTGCTGCTTCTTTAAGCTTTTAATAAGACAAAAATTATTTGCAATTTCATTCTTTTTGACTTACCCAAATACATATGGGATGTGGCTGAGGAGTTATATAACTTTCCATTGTTTGTGAGGGAAAAAAATCCCAAACCAAATAAAGGAGTATAGATCCTAACATGCTAGCATCACTAGACTCTAACGGGTCCATACAATGCACTCGTCATCCTCTTCTGGTAAATATATCACCCTCCCTTCCCCTGCCTGTCTTGTTCATCTTTCTAGAGGCATTCCAAATGCTACCCCTTCTGTCAACCCTTCCTGCGGCACTGAAACTTTCAAACACTACACTGCTGTTGATGTTATGAAACTGTGTCCCATTACTGCATGACAGAAACATATATTCATCTTTCTTTCTCCTCCTAGATATCACATATTTTATTTTCATTAATTAGTCAAAAGTATATAAATCTACAGATACAGGAAGAAAGAAGTGTGAGGCTTTAAAAACATAGCTGTATCTCTATGACCTGGGAGAATTTAGTTAAATTTGGAGTGCTTATTCATCTTTACAAAAGGATAAAAACCATCAAATTTTCAAGTTTGCTTTGAGGAGCAGACATAAAGAATGTTAAGTGATTAGTGTAGCATCTGGCAAAGAGAATTATGTCTTAAAATGCAGTTATTATTATGATTATTGTTAATAACTCCAATATGAAATACCATGTAGTACACAATTTTGGAAGAAAAAACAAAATGGTCAAAGAAAAAAGTATAAAAAAGTAACTTTGACTGATAAACAAGAAGTGTGAAACCTGTCATTTAAGAATTTAAAAATAATTTATTAAATTAATGCAGCTTTCCAGGCTGAAAACTGAACTAGGAGTTAAAATCTAAATTAAAGCCTAAATAGTTTGGAGAAGCTTTTCCCCCATTATATGGATTTCAGTTTTTCTTTTCCCCCTGTTCACTTAACAGGTCATCTGAGGTATAACAAATCAAGAAAAGCCTAAATGATTGATATTCCAGATATCATTTTGTGAATAGATACAATAATAATATGCAAATCAAGGATGGGGAAAGAAATAAAAACTAAAGCATTTTAAAACAAAGACCACATTTCAATCTAATCTATAGCTTTAAGTTTCTCTGTATCTTGAAAGACCACACATGACCAGTGAAGTGCTTTTCAACAAGTAGAAAAGAGGATGAATTCTTCACATATAAAAACCTTAGATCACATAGGAGTTTAAAAATACACAATGCACACATACACACAGATCAGAAAGTTACATCAATACAACCAATATTCACCTTCTATAAATCTATGCTTATTGAACTTTATACAAAACTATCTGCACAAGAAAGGGTGTATCTAAACATGACTTCTAAAAGAAGGTTTAATGGAGTAGGCATGAATGAGCAAATAACATGATGAAAGGAAATATAGTATAAAAAGGAAATTCTTAAAAGAAATTTTTTAGTGAAGGAAACAAAAGGATCAAATGTAATAAGGGAAAACTGGGGTGAAAATAGTTATTTTTTCAATGAGCTGATTTCAGAATAATTTGTGTAATATGGCTGAAGAGAAGTACATGAGATGAAGTTTTCATGGAAAAAGTCCCTGGAGATATAAGAGCAGGTAAGATCAAGTGTATAGGAGAAGGGGATCTTCGGTTTGAAAAAGACACAGGATATATTTGTGACGGGGTCAAGAGAAAGGTAGGAAGGAGTGAATTCTGAGAAGTGTTTTGCTCAGGAATGAAAGCATAATCATGGAGATGTTTAAAATCTTTTAATGGTAAGATTCGTAGCTGAGAGTTAAGTGAGCAGTTAGAGGCTTAGATGAAAGGCACATTGTTAAAGTGGCCAATTATTCTTGAGAATCAGAAATCCAGGAGAGATGTTGAAAATGCTGATGGTGAATTGTACTTAAAGTAAAGCCCACGAGCACAGTGAAGGGATTTCTGCTCACAACATATCAGGAAGAGGCACTGTGGGGTTTACTCAACAATGAGATCTGGCCAGTCCAGGAAGGACATTAGGGAAGAAGCAGCCTAGCCAGAGTAGGTATCCTGGGGGAATAGTCAAATAACAGAATCTGACAGAGTGGGCAAAGGAGAAGAGCTGAAAAAATCGGGTATCAGAGTTAACAGTTAGACTAGGAAACACACACACACACACACACACACACACACACCCCAGAACACTAGAACACCAGAATCAGCATAGTGGGGTAGAAGAGGTGGAATTAATAAGTTTAATGCTAGAAATCACAGGGGTTGAGGAACACATGGGTAATCATTAAAAAAGTCATACTCTAAGAAATGTGTTACCCATCTGGCTAGTTAAATCATCTATAGTGACAGAGTAAAAAGTAATGAGTAAAAGTATGACCCAGGTGACAAAATGGTGACTTACTATGAAAAAATCTGCAGAGAGCTAGCAGATGAGTTGTGACTCACAAAGGGAGAGCAGGTCAAGGTGAAGAGGGTGACAGAGCTAAGAAAGGCTTCACCTCAGTCTCAGGGGCAACACCTAGTGGTCAGACCTGGAGCATGTTAGAACTCAAACAAATCTGAGGCACTGACTTAGGAACACAAACGCTCTTTAAAATTACAGAATTCAATTACACTGGAATTTTCCATATGTCTTCCATCTCTCTAAACCAAGTACAATGAGTAAAATGACCAAAACCTAAAGAGTTGTTAACTTTAAGGAGCACTGAATATGTTTGGAAAGAAAAATAAAATATACGAAGAAATTAGTTGGAAGTAAGTTGACTGACAATACAAAATATTAAAAACTGGAGTGCATTATGTGCAAAATGAAAATCCAAGGGCACAGACATGAAAGGAACAGGATTTCAGTAAGTCAAAAGGCCAATGAATACATGAGAAAGTGCTCTAAATCACTAGTAATCAGAGAAATGCAAATGAAAACTACATTAAGATCACCTCACGCCAGTCAAAATGGCAAAAATGAAGAAAATAAACAATAATAGATGCTGGAGGGGCTGTGGAGAGATAGGCACACTAACACATGTTGGTGGAGCTGCAGACTGGTACAGCCCATCTGGAAAGCAGTATGGAGAATCCTCAAAAAACTAGGGATGAACCTTCTATTCCTTCTATTCCTCTCCTGGATATTTTTCCAGGGGAGTTAGAATCAGCACATTATAGTGACATGGCAATATCTATGTTCATAGCAGCTCAATTTATAATAGCTAAATCATGGAAACAACCCAGATGTCCCTCACTGGATGAAGGGACCCAAGAGCTGTGGTACATATATACCATGGAATTTTACACAGCAATTAGAAACAATGATATTGCAGTCTTTGAAGGTAAATGGATGACTATGGAAGAAATTATGCTGAGTGAAATCAGCATAACCCAGACAACCAAGGGTGGAATGTCTTCACTCACCTGTGGAGGCTGGAACTAGACCCTGGCCATTGAGAAAGGTGGTCTATTATCATATGCTAAATCCAGATAAGGTGTAATGTTATACAACCTAATACATTTTTAAATGTGTTGTGGGAAGGGGAAGGGAGGGATTAAGGGTGGGTAATTGGGGGGGGCACTCTTAGGGGTAAATCTAATCTTCAGAATCTATATACATTTTATATTATTTTGTTAAAAACTTGTAAGATTGTTCAACAAATAAATTTCTCAATAAAAAAAGGCAATGTGAAAAACAGCAGGATGGTGAAGACGAATAAAAAGAGATTTTTGGTAAGGTATAATGCAAGTGGGACACAGCTGAGGAAGCTATTAAAAGACAGTATGAGAAAAATAGTTGAATCTATTTTATCACGTTTATCATTCTCCAGTACATGGGCTTTCCTATTAGTTGAAGTGTATCATGTATTTGCTATCAGAAGAAAGAAAACATAGTTTCCAGAATTAGATTTACATGACTTGGATTCTAAACCGGTACTATCAGAAGGTACGTGGACTATTAAAACTATAATTTTTCTCTGCAGCTCTCAGTTTGAAACCCATTTTTTCAGTTACAGTGAATTAAAGTAAATATGTTGTCTCCCCTTTAATAAGCCAGTTTATAAAGAATTTGAGATATAGACATTATAATGCTGTCCTGATAGACAATGACAATGCTTCAGATACAATGACTACTAAATGAAAAATATGAAATTCAGCAAGACCTTCTTAATCATCTCATTTGATGGAAATTCATTCATTTAATACTCCCAAGAATAATGTCCATTTTTCTCTGAAATATTAAAATGATAAAAAAGGGTCTGGAGCAGTGACTTGGCGGTTACAGCGCTTGCCTGGCATGCGTGAATACTCGAGTTCGAACAGCAGCACCAAGTACGCAACGACGTGTCTGAGGAATGAAGGTCACATGAAAAGCTAAATAAAAATTGCTTCTCTCTTTCTCTTCGTCTCTCTGTCAGCTCTTTATCTTAAAAAAGAGACAGCTAAAAAGGGTGTATGATGTCTAGCATTAAAGTATAGTTAGAACCTCCATTTATTAAACCGTGCTCCACATCCTCCAAGATCTTGAGAAAAAAGTGAAACTCTGCAAGTACCGTCAATAACAATAACAATGGTGGAAGCTTAGAAATTCTGAATCATGTATTCTTTAGCTAAACAACGGATTTATGATTAGAACAGGGCTTGAGTATGATAAAGGAATTTCATATGGATAGAAAAAGCTGATTCTAGGTTCAATTGCTCAGTTGCTCACATTATGACAAGGGTCATAAATGTGATGTATAATTTAGTGATCCCCAGCATGTCATATCTCATGGAGTTATTTTTGAATAAATAATTGATATATATTAACAATGAACAATTGAAATATTGTATATTGACAAAAGAGAGAATTCAATTTACACAGAATTTTTAACAAACATGAATCGCTATTGAAGCTTACAGCTTCAGAGCAGCAATAGCAAAATATGAGGAAAAAAGGAGAAACTGAGCAAAATTCATTTTAATTAATTAATTAATGTATCGGGCAATAAATCCAGGGCCACACACATGCTAGTCAAATGCTCCACCACTCACTGAGTTACATCCCTATCCCTAAAATTTATTTTTATTGATATCTATCATTAGAATATCTAAAAGATAGCTGCAACAAGAAATTATTCAGTAGACTTTAGTAATATAATAACAAGGAAGGTTTAATGATGGTAATCTATTACAGAGGAGAATTTCTTCTTTAACACAGTATACATATCTTTGTAAACTAAAAATCAAATTGACCTGATTGATGAAGGGAACTTTTAAAAAATCCAAAAAAGGCATAAGTTGTACTATATCATTTTATGACTACAATGCAATGTAATTAAGTATAGCTTGAGATTGAGAAAAAAAATGGTTCATGTACAGAATTACTTCAACAAAGAAATAGAAATGCAATTAGAGAAAGTTCCAAAAGTAATGAAAATGATAACCCAATTTCAGCTACTATAGAGTGTCATAATTTGTAACATAGGTAGTAACACAAGATGAAAATATGACTGGTGAACAAAATTAAATTTTTGTTTTTATGATTATTATAGAATATGTTAAACATACAGAATGGCAGAATGATATAATACTCACATACCTAGTTTCAATAATTTGTTGATTCATCCAAATCAGGATCTAAACAATGTTCACACACTGCATTTGGCTGATATGACATTTATGTCCCTTTTAATTTATAAATCCCCTTTAGTCTATCTTTCCTCTCTCCCTCTCTCATAGCTTTGTTTTGGTGATTAAACTGGGTCATTTATCGTATAATTTTTTTATATGCTTAGAATGCCCAGGATTTCCTGCATACTGATGGTTAGGTATAAAAACTTAATCAGATTTTGGCCTGAATTTTTGCAAGAATATTTCAGAGGTTTGTGTAGTTCTATTAGGATGCATAGTGTATTCAATGTCTCACTTTTAGAAAGTTATCAGCCTTTAATGATCATCAACTAAACCCATTTTCACTTTACAAAGAGGAAGTATAATTCTATCATTTTTTCTTTAATCTTTAGTTGGGATAATTCTATCTGCAGAACCTTCCCTGTTCTACTATTTATTACCCTGGCTTACAGTAAACTTAGTAAAGGCAGGTAAATACTTAATTCATTCCCCTATATTTGTATGTTTTCAGAATATGTTGATTTCTTAGCATCATCCAGAGATTATCACAGATATGAATTTTGTAAAATATCATTATGAAATTATTTTAACTTATTTTATTAGTTTTTAAAAATTTTAAATTTTTATTAAGGAGTTATTGTAAATCACAAACACATATAAAGTAACAATGCTATGCATTTGCTTCTAAACTGGAGTTATTCCTATATCACCCATGCCCCAGTATCTTGATTCTTCTATATTTCACCCCTACAAACGATATAAATATTTAGATTATTAATTTTCCAGAATAAATGATTGCATAAGTTTCGTTTGCATTCTTGGAGGAGAATAATGCATATGCTGCATTGTTGACTGCCTCCCTAGATCCCTCCCTGTCTTCCTTCTTTACTTGTTTCAATCTATTGTAATTCCTTTTTTTCCTCTATTAAACTTTCCTTCTTTCCTTATTCTCTTTGTTCCTTGACATCTCTCATTTTTGGATAGTGGGAGGGACTTCAAGCTTGCTCTTCAACCCTTGTGACACAATATTAGTAAACTTTATTTCTTCCTTGTTCTCTGCTGTTATAAGGTTCTTCAGGCTCCTGTATATTTTGCAACTCCTCAGATGCATTATAAGTTATTTTTCCCAAGACCCACAAAAGATTGGATATATTACTTGGTACAAGATCAAAACTTAGAGTTTTGATTATATTTTTGTTCATGATATACTACTGAATACTTACAGTTTGGTCATCTAAATATTTTTCTGTAATCTTTTTGTCACGAAATTGCAATTCCTAGCACAATCTATTACCTTGTCAAAAATATGTAGAATAAAAAATATCGAATTTCTTCAAAATAAAACATAAGCTACATAGAATCTTTCATAAAAATTACCTAGAGAACAGAAAACATAAGTAATATACAATACCAAATAAAAGACAAATGTGATATGAAGAAGTTATTAGAAAATAATTTTTATTGGATACAATCCCATAGATGTATAGAATTTCCAGGATCTGCTTCTAATGGGTCTTGATCAATTGTGTACGTACATGTGCCTGTATGTGTACATGACACAGAATGTTTCTACGAGAGGCAGGCAGTATCCTGGTTAAGTATATGCACTATGGAGTCAGGTTGCCAAGGTCCTCTGTTTACTTTTCTTTTTTTCTTTCTTTCTTTTTTTAAGAGACAGCAAGAGAGTCCTTTTCATTTATTTTTCATCTGGTTTTTGTTTCTCTGACAGTTGTATATGTGGTCCCAAGGTTCGACCTTAGGTCTGCAGGAATGCCAGACAAGTGCTCTAACCACTGGTTAATGACTGGGTCATCCTTTTAATAACTGTGAGACCCAGAAGAAACGACTACACTCCTCTTTGCTTTGGTTTTTTTGCTTTTAAAATGAGCCTAATCATAACTTATCATGTTATTGTGAGAATGCAAATGAGTTAATACAAGCCCACAATCATTTATACAAAAATCAGAAAGCTCTGAAAAGCAGACTTATATTCAAATTCTGAACTATGATGAGGAAGTTTATATTTTTAAAAATTAACCCCTCTGCTTTGTCTGCACAGATATTAACACGTCGGATCACAGGATGTTGCTCTTGACCCGAGTGAATGATTATGCTTTCATGTCTGAGCACAGGTGATTGATTTTCTACAACATCTCTTTAAACCTCTTGAATATTACTGCACCCTTTTAACATTTTTTTGATTTTTTTTAAATGGGAAAGATACTTTAAGACTTGTCAGGATTATCTCATTGCTTAAAATATAAGTGATATTTTATTATGATTGTGTAGATAGATACACATTTCATTAGTATTTAAATGAAGTAAATATACAGAGTAAATCACAGGTGACCAAATAAAACAAGACAACTAAAATGAATGACGTTCGTCCAAATGCTAAAGTGTCTTGATATTTGTTTTGGATTATTATGCAGCTTATGAGTGGTCAAAAATATTCCACAGCATTTAAATATCTAATTTTATCTGTCTTCCAAAGGCATTAAATATAAATACTAAAGAAAAATAATTTTCAGCAATCCATGATGAAAAGACAACTTTTAAAATGAATGGCTTTTTTGTCTAGTTTGTACTGACAAGTTGTGTTTACCCTGGAAAGGGAACAAGGTGCACATTTAATAGAACAAGGTCAAGGCCACTGAGTAAAATCTGAATGCTTTAACCATGATACATGGATATTTTAAAATAAATCACCAGGAGTTAATTTATGTAGGGCTCCACGAGCTTCCTGGTTTTTCTTTCTATTCCTTTTTCACCTTTCATCGAAAGCCACATGAAGCACTAATGCTCTCAAATACATGACCTTTAAAGTCACGCAAAACACTTGCACAGTGGCTATTTCAGGTTTCTCTTTTCCTCCCCCAAACCTTTATCAAATCATCATCTGTCTGAGCTGTTCATTTCTGTCTTCTCATTTGAATTTGAAACATGATAACTTCTTCCCATGCCTCAACTTAGATTTGTATTACACTTTTTTTTCAGGGAAATGTAATAGTGAGCATAAGTATGCCTCACAGGTAATAATTTTTGAAGTTCCTCTTAATTCCACAGAATTAATATACATGAAAATCACTGAGATCAAAAATTTTTGGCTTGATTCACTATAAAGCCCTCCCTTCAATTGCGGAATGAATGTGGGCTGTTGAGGCCAAAATGACTTTTGAATGACAAAGGACACTTCTGCAATGCCTTTCTAAGAGGTGAAGGTTGTAAAATTCAGTATAGAATAAAAATAACTTTAATAGAAAAAAGAAGTGGGGATCATTGTAGAATGAAGAGATTCTAAAACTTACATCATCTGCTTGTTAATGGGTGGAATTGCAAAGAGGCAAGAAAAGATTTCAAGATTCAACTGATCATGTTTTTGGTCCTGTGAAGTAGATTACAACCCCCAGACTAGAACTTTCCACAGACTACATATAAAAGCTCCAACTTCCATCATCTCTTGACGTATTTCCCAGTATGAGAGCCTAACAGTGAGCCTTATTCCTAACTGCTATATTTTTGCATAATAGATGAATCTGGACACATTCAGTTACCACAGTTTCTTGGCCACTGTTTGCAGGAAAATTTATATTTAAGGTATAAAATAAGTATTACAAAAATCCCATGATAGCTGTAAAAGGAATTAAGGGATGAAAAGCAAAGTTTTATACTTTCTGAGTACCAATTTACAACTCTGGTATTTTAAAAGAAAATGAAGATGACCATAAAAGGAGGTATATTATCTTTAAAGATCCACTATTACCACTAAAGTCTATTTGATCCTGACAATCTCCTACTGCAAAAGACATGAAGATAAATGTGAGGTATCAATCATTTCCATGGCAAAAATTGTGATGTCAAAACAGAGGACTATGGATTTATAGTAGGAATGAATTATTTGTGAATAGATAAAAATTTTGCTATAAGGCCTGAAGAAACCAGACTATATTTACTTATATCCTGAGGATTCTTTTTTCAACAGCACAAGTTATTTATGTCACACAAGGGTCAAACTTCAATTATGCTCTGATATTTATACAATTTTGCAAACTCCTATTTCAGGGCATTGAAAAGCTCAAATAATTTTAAAGAGTGATAATTACCTCTGAGGTTTTAATATTTCTCAAACCCTAAAACACTAGTATATCATTCATGTTAAAATAAATGCATACTTATATAATAAAGTGAATAGTATTGATATACCCCATTGGTTCTCAAGAGGAGCAATACCACTCCCAAGGAGGTAAAGTTTGGTATATGGAGAAGAAAAAAATGTGTCTCCTTTTCTTTTTTAACATTCAGTACATAAACAGATATACAGTATATGTACAGTTTTAAAATTTCATCAGAGGAGATTGGGGGGAAATTCTAAAATGGCTGGAATAGGGTCATAATGAAGAAGTGTTTGAGAAACATAAGATACACTCACAGTAGTTGGAGAAAGAGACCTATAGGATGAGGGGAAGTGGGAGTACAATACAGCCATGGAACTCTACCCTCAAAAGGAAAGAAGCTGCAAGTCTAGTACTAGTAGGTAGCTTAGTGATAAAGAGTTGAGACAAAAAAATTTGGATCTAAGATATGGCAACTATTTTCATTAGCCATGTGATCTGGCCCCTACCATTTATCTTTCATGAACCTTGCTTTCCAAAACTTATAATAGAGATATCAAAATGTAAACTCATCTAGTTATTGAATGGAATGTAATAATACAAGATAAATGCTTAGGACAACATCTAATGCATTGAAAATAATCAAGAAATGATATGATATAAATATTAGTAACTGTATATTTTGTTAATAAATTTATACTGATAATTTGAAACACTGAGGCTATGTGGCTTTCAAAAGCCCCAAAACAAGATGTTAAAAGATAAATTTTAATTAAGTTGAATATAATATAGACTCCCTAAGCAGGTGGAGTGATCAAATGAAAAAATGTGCTACTGAACAAAGTTTTAGAATCTCTATTACTATAAAATTTTAGGGTACTAGAACTCCATCTGTTGAAGACAATTTAAACATTTATGAGCCTTAAGGAGAGAGGCCAGGCCAGATGGTCTTGAATTATCTTCCACCTCTATTATTTTAAAACTTCCAATAGCTTATATTAAACAAATATGCTAGCTCAAAATCATATATTATGGATATAACGAAAAGAATAGGACTTGTAAAGAACACAATAGCTTATATTCAGAAACAATTTTGTTTAGCATGTTAAATTTATTCAAAAATATCAAATGATGCTTGAATTTACAATTAAGAGTTCCCTGACTTTCTTGAATGTAAATCAGAAAGAAACACTATTTGATTAATGCATTACTGAAAGTTCATGTTCTAGTAGCCCTATGTGAATTGTCAGTGTGTATTCCATAGCTCATTATGATTTATCTTCATCAGCCACAGGCCAAAATTACCAGACTCCAATTACTTTGCTTCCCAGTTTCAAGAGAGAGAGAGAGAAAGGGAGAAATTATGTCAGTCCTACCACAGGAGATGGCTTAAAAATGCCTGAGGTAAAGAAAGTAATCTACTGTTCTCTGACATTCACTGCCTGAAAGTCACTCACATTAACACCCATTCAAACTTGTTTAGTGCAAGCCAATTGCTCCTATTTCCCTCTTCAGTCACATTAGCTTCAATTCAAATTTAACTCTTAAAAATAAAAAAAAAATACAGTCTCTGACAAGGGCATACATGGGTTTTGACAGAACATAACGATTCTGAATTTGACAAATATAATAATTTTCAATTTTTGATTAACCACCACCACAACAAAAACCACTCCACTCTTTAAAATATATGCTTATTTTCACTCTTCCTCCTCCCTCCTAAATCCACAGTGTGTAAGATGAGCAGGTGAATACATTTGTCAAGATAGAAAGAAAAAATAAAATTATTCACTTATTCTAGACAGCAGCAATAGAAATTTCACCCAAGACTGTGCCATATTTATGATCATGAGGTAGAGATCAAGTTACACTTCAAATTGCATAATATAATCTAAAATTCTTTCACTAAGAACTATTAAACTCATATAACAGACCATTAACTTCCAGACAATTTAGAGCTTACAAGGTTAACATCAGCACTACAAAAACGAAATTGGGATGACATTTCAATAACAGAAAGTGCCAATACACCATTATACAACCTAATGAGGATGCTAGCTTCGATGCTTATCTACTATGTTAGACTTTAAGATTTTCATATTTCATAATCTGATAAACTGTTTTTTATATCCTTCAATACATAAATCTTACATGTGTGAATAAAAAATCTATGATATATAATACAACTACCAATGAACTTTAACTTACATTTTTCCTTGTAATTTTATTCTATTTTATCTCATTTACTTTTCTATGTTTCTGGGTGTGCTTATAAGATCATGTGTGAAAGAGAAAAAGAGAATAGGGGGAGAATGTGCTTTTTCTAGGGTTCACGGTGTTGTATGTGGTGGGAAAGCCAGAATGTGCACACAGGTCATAACTCCCTAAAAATGTCTCAATAATTTTCACAGGAACACAATATGAGCCTGAGGCAAAAGCAATAGATCCAAACATATTTACAAATAATTAATTGTCAAATCCTTGGTGAGAGCTATATTTCAATACAAGAATGGGTGAAATGTCTCTTTATGTGGTCCAGTAATGAAAAGAAAAGAGATATACCTAGTTAACAGTTAAGTCTAACTGGAGAAAGGTCCATTAGTGGTAAAAACTAAGCAATAAAACAAATTGGGAGAAGCTACAAATACTGACAAGATCTGCACAGAACCCTGCTCAGGGATGGCCATCACATCCCCAAGAAGGACTGATAGGACATCAGCACATAAGCTTTTTTCCTTTCCATTTTTGGTTTATGCAATGTAATTAGCACAATTTTAGATGCTACTTTAATACTATATGAGGCATTTCTCTTAAAATTACCGAAGATTATCGAGATTAAATGTAAGATTATTAAGGAAAAGAAATGTGTTATATTTCTATGACATCATTTATTAGAACAAAATACATTTTCTTCTTAATGAAAAAAAATTAATGCAGTTTTCATCTATGTTTTCTTTATTTCGAAGTTCTGAATGTCTTTGGATGGGACAGTCTTTAAAAAGGTACCAGTTTTACTTTTTCCTCATTATACTGGCAATATATTTAAACCATAAATATATTTAATCCATAAAAATGAGAAAATGAAGACAGTTATGGTGGTGCTGACTGTAATCTCAGCACCTCAGGAGGCTGATGCAGGAGGATCATATGTTCAAGGTACTATCTCAAAATAAAATATAAAAAAGGGCTAGGGTGGTTCAGTGATTAAGTGCCCCGGGGTTCAATCTCCAGTGACAAAAAAAAAAGTTAGACAATGATATGAGTAAGTATAACTTCATAGAACAATGTTTCTCAATTTTCTATATGACGCAGCTCGATGAGATCAAAAGTAAAGAGATGTGGCCACATGAGAAACTTAGAAAAACTACAATCAAGTTGAAGTAGCTTACCTCTTGGAGCAAGATTTTTACACTTCATGACATGGCTCCCATGGTAGACTACTGAGTTCTAGTCCCAAGAAAGAGTACAGTTTAAAAATTCACAAATTAAAAAATAAAAACAACATCAAAATCAACTGCAGTTACTATCAATCATAATTGCTAAAGTTTGATTTAAGTACATGATACAGTAAGTATATTACTTTATTAATGTATTAAATAGAGTCAATTTGAGTAACTACAGCAATTTGAAAGCAAAGAAGAATATCTGTAACACGATTTGAATGGGTGATGTTGGAGGAGACAATGGCATTGGTGCTGCTCATAGAATTGCAGTTTGCATACAAGTCACAATGGAAGGCATTGCTGGGGCTGGAGCAGTGGCTCAGTGGTTACTGTGCTTGCCTGGCAAGTGCAAAATGGGATCGAACCCTAGTACCACCTACACAATGAACTGTAGGAGCAATGAAGGTCACCTGAAAAACTAAATAAAATTGATTTTCTCTTTCTGTCTCTCTCTCTCATTGTTCCTCCTTAAAAAAAAAAAGGAATGAAAAGAAAGAAAAAAAAAGAAGTGACTGCTAATTTAGAGTGGGGATTGCTGATTTATTTAGAGTTGGAGACTACTGGAAATATGAAATTACTATTTTTTGTGTGCCATTTTTTAGAGGCCTACAAACACTTCAGGGATACCAGGTTAAGAATCCCTGGGGCTGGAGTGGTGGCTCCATGGTTACAGCGCTTAATGGAAAAAGAATCCCTGTTTTACAAGGGTACTTTCTAGCCATCTCCGTTATCCTCCCTTGACACAAATCCCTTGTTCCTTGTTTTCTTCTGGTGGCCATGCCATACCCAAGTCCATGCCTCTCCCAGCAGTGGTTACTACTGAAGCTATTATATGAGCTATTATATAACTACCCCCACATCTCTCTTTGTCTTTCTCTCTAACAAATATTCACATATAAACAAAGGAAATTGAAAGGGAGTATTAATGATGAGTTGGGGACAGAGGAAACTCAGTAAGATAATAATTGGTCAAGTCCCGAGGTGTAGCACTCAAGAAAAAATTCTTATTCTTCAAAAAGCATGAGCCTATAATTTTTGACATCAGAAGTCATAATCCTGTACTCATTCTCAGAAGTGTTCTTCATAAAAGAACAATTTCACCCTCTGGTTATACTGGATCACTAATAGCTTCATATTTTAAGTGGGCTTTATATATGAAATTACTATTAAGTGGATGCACCAGTTCTATTACAGTTTATTTGGCAAAACTGCCAGTCTGCAACTCTTCTAACTTAGGATAAAGAACAATATGCATCTGCTCCAATACCATGAGAATCTCCATCTTTAAAAATGATTTTATGGGCTGGAGTGGTAGTGCAGCGATTACGGCGCCTACCTGCATGTGCATGGATTTGGGTTCGAACCCCAGCACCACATACACAACAAAGTGTCTCAGCAATAAAAGCCATGTGAAAAATGAAATAAAATTGATTCTCTCTTTCTCTCTCTCTCATTGACCCTCTCTCTCTTTAAAAATTAAAAAAATAATAATTTTATTTATATTCTATAGATATATATTTCTACATACAGAACTAAGTCTTAAGCTAATTTCTACTTTTTAATCTTTAGTTGAAATGAACTGATTTGCTGATCTGCATATAATAAATACAGCTTTAAAAAGGCATAAAATTTAAATAAAAACAGGTGGACTTGGGGGAAGATTAAAAACATTTATCAAATTGTTGGGTGTGGGAGGAAGACCAAAGAACATGAACATTTAAATGGCAGAAAACATACAGATAAATGAAATTAATCAAAGAAAAACCTGGAAACATTCAAATGCTTTCTAGATTTTGAAACACATTTCAGAAAAAAAATTCTCTAAAAAAGGAAAATTCAGAGAATGGAAAAAAAGTAAAAGATTAACATTGAGTTCACTATGAAAGAAATGTCAATAACCAATAAGCAAATGATATGTTAACGCTTTGAGTAACTCAGCAGAGTACAATTTGACAATTTCTAGTAAAAGGTGAAATGGATATACCACATGACATTACCACTCTAATTTTATTTATATTTCACATATGCTTTTAAAAAGATAGTTACAAGGATGTTCACAGTAGCATTTCTATCTATTTGAAAAAAATGGAAATAATTTAATATCATCAATAGGGGAATGAAAGCTAAATGATAAGTCATAGAGAAGAATAACTTTAGACATAAAATTAGTAACTAAATTTATGTTTCTATCTGGATAAATATAATATTAAAACAGAAAAGGCCATTTATAATATTTAATTCATTTTTAAAATAAACCTCCAACATGCTATATATTTAAAAATAATCCACTGGAAAAATTCCAGTCAAAAGGGATATATCAAATAAATACTGTTCATAAGCATATATATGTAAAACTAGGCTGAGACAGTGAGAAATATGCCAATATAATAGAAGACGAATATTATAGAGTGTTACAGTATGAAATAATCATCTATCTAATGTATTATTAATAATTAAAGTAGAAGTAAACTAGAATATTCCTATATTTTATAGCAGGAAGTCAAGAGTTACCATCAAAAGTAAAAACTGAGGGGCTGGAGCAGTTGCCTGGCACATTCTAGGACCCAGATTCAAACCCCAGAAGCACATACACAACTGTCAGAGAAACAAAGGCTTTATGAAAAAATAAATAAAACTGATATTCTCTCTCTCTCTCACTCCCTTTAAAAAAACATTTAAAGAAGTAAAAACCGAATTTCAGCACATAATCAGTTTGAAGCCTTTATATATTACTCACAACCCATGCTTTTTAACTCACGGAATCTTTAAAATATACCTGAACTCCTTAACAAAATTAGTTTTACAGATCATAACAAACAGAACAGTCCCTCATACAAATTTTAGATTGGCATTTTATATACATTTGCCTGGATATATGTCTCCTGTAAATTCCACGTATGGAAGTTATGCTAAAATTGCCATTACACTACCCAGAACTTTTTGGCAGATGGCAATAAAAAATAAAAGAAAGAGTGAAAAAGAGAAATGAAGAAACTTTTGTATTGGGAAAATTTTATCTACCTGACAGTAATTATTTCAGTTTTACCTTTGTTTTCTATTTGGATATATAAAAAAGGAATACTTGTTGTTAAGAACCAGTGCATATGGAATATATGTTAAACATTTATTTTACCAACATTTGCCTCTTTTTCCTTCTTACACACTGACACATGGACAAAGACAAACGTGAAATGAAATTCTCCAAAAAGTAATGATTTTTTTTAAATGAGAGGGATTTTGGTTAATTTTCTTTCATTTTCTTTATTTAGGTGAGGAAAGGATAGTTTTCAAAAGTCCTACGATCAGGCCTCAATGATTTGGTATGTGTGCAGGTGACCCTGGGCTTTTCAGATCCCTGCCCTCACCACTGCTTTAGGGACATTTTTGTTCTCTTTTTCTTCATTCATACACATTGATCTTTCAAAACAATGACAGATTCATTGGAAAAAAATCAAAGCAACTTCATGACTATTGATAAGGATTAGCAGATATGAACATATTTTAGATACACGTATATATGAATATAAAGCAGACTGAAAATGTACACAAAGTTAGGTGAAAAAAGTCTGAAATTATTATAACTAATGAAATGATTTTTTTCCTTCAGTGCCTTCACTATGAAAAACTTTAAAATATTATCTCTGCTTGGATAAAATTAGTTATAAACTTTATCATAATTTCATAAGGCGTATTTGAAAAATATTTAAGTATTAATGAAAAATTAAAAAACTAAAACAATCTATACTCTTCATAAAAGTTCATGTCATAGAACAAGTAGAATCTAGTAAGTAAGAGCAGATGGAAATGTAAAACAATATACAAATGTTCCAAACTATTTAAAAATAGCATCAGGCTATGTATGATTTGAATATATTGTAAAGTGTCCCTCAAAAATTCATATCTTGGTCCCAATGCAACAGTGTTCAGTGGAATGGTGGGGATTTGGGGAAATGATTGGATCCTAGTGGCTAAAATATATTAATGGATCAATCTATTGAGGGATTCAAATTGGGTACCATGATTGATTGGGAAGCAGTGTAACCTGTATTGGGTAGGGGTTTATAGGAGGAAACACGTCACTGGGGACATGCCCTGGAAGGGTTTATCTTGATCTCAGTCCCTTCCTTCTGCGAGAACACTCTTCTCTCTTTCTCCCCCTCTCTTTCCCTCTCACCAGGGTGCCTTGAGGTTATTAGTAGCTTTCATTCACTACAGCAGCTGCCATGATGTTCTGACTCACCTAAGGCCAAAAACATTGGCACAACCTGACCATGGACTGAGAAAACCTCTGAGGCTGTAAGCTACAATAAATCTTTCCTCCTCTAAGTTGTTTTTCTTAAGCTGTTATCCCCTAGTATTTTCTCTAAGAGACAAAAAACTCACTAACATACACTGGACAGTTATCAAAATTTTGAATGACTGGGAAATTTTTAGGTCTCTCAGAGAGTATTTAAGATTTTGATAAGGATAAAGCTACTAAAACTCTGACCATCAACTGTTCTCCCTAGCTTTAATATTAACTGCTCATAGCAGACATACCTTTTGGAAACACAATTTGTTCATTGCCTTAAGACAAAATGTGGTAGCAATGAAAAACAAAGAGAGATTCATGAGGATTGCCTGAAGGATATGTACTGCAGACCTTCTTCTGGACAGTCTCTGTTTGATTGTTGAGTCAAACCTGAACTCCACAGGATATGTAATTCTTCTTGTTCTCTAAATTACAGCAAGTATATTCTTCTGACTTATTTTCATATAAAAACTGTGACTTCTTTAAATTAGGTTATGAATTTTGGAATTGTCTCTGAATTCACATCCCATATCAACCACATAGTAGCTGTGACTAATTGGATTTCGGAAAGGAACCTTCAGTTGTTTGAAATTCTGTTTATGGAAATGTAAAATATAATGACATCACCAATTTACAGAATACTGCAATAATTAAATAAGATAATCTTGTATTAAATACTGAGCATAGTTAAAAATATTATTGTTAAATAAAAGTAATTTTAGTTTGTAATAATAAATACCATAGTTATTAACTGATGCAAATTTTGCTTCTACATCTAATAAATTCAGAATCAAATCCATGGACTACTCTAATAACATCAGACTCTATGACATACAATTTTATTTACACTCATGGTCCGCTGAATATTTTTCTCAATTTTGTTTATAAATTTATTGTTTTATGTTAAATATTTTATATTTTATTAAATCACCTAATTGTTTTGAGATTAGGAAGCATCTAAACAACACATATATATGTAAATAAAATATAGGATATTTGAATAATGTGTTATATTCTGAAAATGTAGCATTCATATTATGTTCTGTTATCCAAGATCCCTTAAATTATCAATATCATCTGAAAACCATGAGCAATAAAGTATAAACACTCCTGGATAAAATGTTTAACCTTACCCCAAGTTAAGAGCAATGATAAAAGGAAAAAGCTTTGGATTAGTCCAGTGTTTTATTTGAGATATAGCTCATACTATTACTTATGTATAAGTATAAAGGAAAAATGAATTCTACCACTAAAAAAACTTAATACAAGTTGATTGGTAAGAATATCAGAAAGGCCAAGAAATAGGTATACAGCCATGAAATAATAATCCAAATTTAAAGGTAACAATTATGTTACCATATCATTTGCTGACCACAGCTGAGAAAATAATCTCAAACATATGTTTTAATATTGCAGAAGTTTAAAAAGCTAACTATGCTAATATTCACCATGAAAAACAACCTATGATAAACCATTTCAAATTGAATAAAAACACATGTGAAATTATTTCCCCATGGTTTTCTACTATCCTTGTTCATCTGACTTATTCTGGTAGTGACTTTAATTTTAATTCAGTATTTCCAAAATTGCCACACTCCCTCAAGTAGTGTTCAATTTGATTTTATATTATATTGTTGCTAAGTAATAATAATAAGGGGAACAGAATGAGATGAATTACAAGGAATCAACTGTAAAGAAACAATTCCTAGATAATTTTCAAATAAACTGAAAAAGCAGTCCAACTACCATGATTTTCTTCCATGAAGACTGTAAAAGACAATATTTAAAAGCAGAGTGAAATTTTCGTAAATTTAATTCTTATAATCATGTTCTATTTACAGTTTAATCACACAATAGGTGATTCACTTTCTTATATATGACTGACATTCAGATGCCATCCCACTGAACCTGACCTAGCATTTTATTGAGCTAAGTATTAAATAAAGATTTGTCAAAGCACTTAGGATCACCAAAGATCTACTTTTAAGTACATCTAGTTCTAGTCTAAACCAAATATAAGTATTGAAAAAATTTTAAGAGCCTCATGTAAAATGACATTCTCAAAGCAGAGCAACATAATAGATTTTAACGTAAAAATAGGAAACAGCACTCAGAAGTTGAAATTCCCTCCACACTAAGTCACTGGAATGAAAATGCTTTTGGATGAACAGCAAATGATGTAAAATGTATTCTCCTTAGGAAATCTAAGGAAGTAAATCTTATGACATCTCCCAAATAAGTAACAGCTCAATTTAATTCTCTCATGCATTTTGATTGAAATGAAAGTGAAGAAGGATTTTACTCAAAATAAAATCAGCCCCAAGTGTTGGAAACTTTAGTGGAGAAAAAATAACCCCTGCGCACTGTTGGTGGCAGTGTAAATTGGTGCAGCCATTTTGGAGAAGAGCATGGATGGTCCTCGGGTCTTAAAAATAGAACTACCATATGATCCAGAAATTCCTCCTCTAGGCATATACCCTGAGGAAATTAAACTAGTACTCCTATAAGCTCCCATGTATGTTGCAGGGCTATTCACTATAGTCAAGACATGGAAACAATGTCAGTATCCATCAGTGGATGAATGGATAAAAATTGTGATGGTGTGTTTTTATATGTATACATATATGTGCATATTCAATTTCTATAATATAACGTCGTGTATATATATAATAATATCAAAAAGAAGGCTCTGCCATTTGTGGCAATATGGATGAACCTGGAGGACATTATGTTAAGTGAAATAAGCCAGACACAGAAAGAAAAATCATATAGTATGATCTCAATTATATGATGAACCAAAAATAAAAATAAAAAAGGTTAAAGTCAAACAAATGGTTATAGAGTGGTGCAGGAATTTCCTTGAGTAGGGAAGCAAAGGAAATAGGGATAAATATATCAAAGGATATAAATTTACAGTTAGGTAGGCTAAGTCCAGCAACATGAAGTACAACATGAGGTCTCTAGACCATAGTATTCCATGAACACTAGAACATTACTAGAAGAGCAGGTTTCAGCTGCTCTTACTTTCACAAGGGATAATTATGGAAGGTGATAAAAATGTGAGCTTTTTGGACTATAGTAATCATTTCACTAAGTATATATAGATAGATGTCATATACCTTAAATATATAAAAAATTTTAAAAAACCCAAGAATAAACTGTGTTGTGGAAAGAACATGGCTACAAAATCCTCAATTATACACATTAACAGAAAAAAATTGTATATCCTGAAGTCAGTGCCCAAAGTGAAGCTATAAAATTATTAACACATTTCGTCCTTATAGCAACCCCTCATGGTGAACTTATCACTCTTAATTTTTAAAATATGGAAAGTGGAATCAAAGCTTAATAGTGCTACCCACTAGTTAAGAGTCACATTTACTGCTATGGACCAATCTCTTCTTTTTATTTTCTTCTTTGGCAAATGTTTCATCATTAAAAACATTTTTTTAAATGAAACTACTTAAAATGAAGCTCAGAAATGAGAAAATTATTATCTGATAAAACTAAGTAGCATGCAGGGTTTTATAACAATGATTAAACTCAGAAGTGCTTGATCATTGAGCCACATCCTC
>PVKS010013015.1:0-52094 GCA_004027875.1 Aplodontia rufa | reverse complement strand
TGAATGTGATTTGGGGCTTTCCTCTAGCAGCTTTTAGAATTCTCTCTTTAATTTCTCTTTTATTCAATTTGTAAATGATATGTCTTGGTGAGTTTCTCCACTGATTAGGTCTATTTGGTGTTCTATAAGCATCTTGGATGTGGTATTCCAGATCAATCGCAAAATGAGGGAAGTTCTCACTTATGATTTTGCTTAAAAGGTTCCTGAATTCCCTTGTTTGCTGTTCAGTTTTCCTCCAGGCCAATGATTCTCAGATTATTACGCCTCATCTCATCAAATATTACTTGGAAGTTCTGATTATGTAAAATAAGCTATTTATCTAGTTTTTCTTCTTTGATTTCTACATTGTTTAGGTGATCCTCATTGTCTGATACTCGTTCTTCAAGCGCTGAAGTTCTATTTTCAGTGGAATTTACTCTGGTGTTGGTGTCCTCCAGTGAAGATTTGAATTTGTTAGCTGTGTTTTTCAATCCTGATAGCTCTGCTAAATCTCTTTTCAGAATGTCAATATCCTTGTACATCTGCTCTTTCATCTCCTGGAATTGATCCTTAATTTCTCTGTAGAATTTGTCTCTCATCTCTTGAAATTCCTCTTTGATCTCTTTCCTTATTTCCTCTCTCAACTCTTTGATTGCATTACTAATCATAATGCTGATACAATGTCTTTGGTTTTCATCTAGGGCAGCGGCTATGATGTCCTTGGGTGGAGAGCTCTGGGGTGAGGAGAGTTATTTCCCCTTTTCATCATTTTCTGAGTCAGAGAGCTTGTCTTTTATTTCGCCTTGTTCCTCTTGTTGGAGTAATTGGAGCTTTTCATGACTTTGCTTCATTGTGAAGAGGAGCTATTTGGTCAATATATACCTAAAGATGCCAGAGAGTTCTGTGAGAATTCGAGAGGCTATAAGTGCAAATACTAGTCCGTTTCAACTAAAACAGATGAGCTGATGATTAGCACCAATAGTAGCAGCTTTCTTTGAGAGAACTCTAACTGTGTAGTATGATACCAAGCAAGTACCCTGTTTGAAGCGTATCAATTTCTTCATGTATTAGGGTCTCTCTGAAATTGGGGAGAAGGAATGACTAGGAAGTCAAGGAAGTGAATTGGGGAGGTATAAAATCACACCTGTAATAGTGTATAGGGGAACTAGGGATTGGGGGGGAGTAGGTTATTCTATTAGGACTAAGGAAAACATAGAACTGGGGTGCGGGTAGGGTAAAGGCTTGGGGTGAGAATGAGAGAAAGATGCTTATATTTAGGGATTACCAGAGTATAGTGGAGGAAGAGGTTAGCAGTAGGGTTCAATAAGACCTAAAGATATAAGAGCCAATTACCAATACATACACACAGATAAGTATTTACATCCACCAACACCAAAATTCAGTATTATTCGTAAGGCAAGAAAGAAGCAGAGGAAAAAGAAAACAAAACAAAACAAAAAACCCACAGTAATGTTATAAATTTAAAAATATTATATTCCAGCCAGATTCCTGTTTAAAATTAAAAAAATAATAATAAAAGAAAAAAAATGAAGAAATGAAAAAGAAAAAAAAACCCACAAAACTAGTTGGTACAGTTCTGAGATTTTCTGGCCCTTAGGTCAGGAAGTATGTATCATGGGGTGGTGTGTTCAAATCTGACATGAAGTTGGGGATTCTTCAGAAATGAGCTTATCTGGGGAGAAGCAGATAGGTTGAGTCCAGTGGCCTTGTTTTTCTTAGAGGATTTCCTCAAAATTTTCTGTTGCTAGGGGGTATTCAGCTCTCCATGGGCTGTAATCCTGAGATGGTTGCTTTCTGCCAATCCACACTGTAGATATTTCTTGGACCTGGGGCTCAGAAGTTGTAGACAATTGAGTTGATCCTATTGTAGACGTGTGGGTCTCTGACTGATCCAAGGAGAGTGGCTAGCCTGAGACTCGCTTCCTCAGGATCACTGGTGACCCACTCTGGGTGTCTTGTGATCTTCAGAAGTCCCAAGAGCTGCTCTGTTGGTTAACTGAAACCCTCAGAAGATGGTCCAGAATGTGCCAGTGCTTATGTGATTCTCCATTGAAAGCACTAGGAGGCGCCCTACTAGAGAGGTCAGGCCTGTGCAGCCTTGGCTATGCAAGGAGCTCAGACACTAAGGTCTGAGCTGCCCCATATATTCAAAACTTCCTGAGGCAGATTTTAAGCAGAGGCTGAAGCAGAGGATCCCCTATAGAGGGATGCGCCCTGCTGGAGCAAGTTCTGTTCACAGGCTCCTCCTATTTGGGTGAGAAGGGGGTGGTCCGAAGGGCAGAAGGTCGCCAACCGAGAGGTTTGCCAGCTGGAGAGGTGAATCGCAGTTCCCTACAGCCCCCAGGGTAGATGGCCAGTTGGTGGGGGGGGCGGAACTTTTGTTTCTGATCATGGGGACTGAGACTGGTAATGCTGCTGAGTGACCCGCCCTGTCCTCAGGGAAACATCACAGTGGTGGGCAGCTGCACAAACAGCTACAAGTTCGCTAATGTGAGCAATTAATTCCCAGAGCTTTATGCAAGATTAGGTAAATTAAGAGCACTCAGATCAGGGAGCTCGCAGTCTGCCGGGTTAGAGTATTTGGTTAGGAAACTTGCTCCCTTGCTCCGTTTCTGCCCTCAGGAGTAGCTCCCCCCACCCCCCGTGCCAGGGGCTCCCCTAAGATCTCCTTTATATTCGTTAATGGACCACATTATTCCTTGGAGTTAGAGGGGGATAATATTGCCCCACACTGGGTGCTATGTCCTACTGTGGGAATCTGGGTGCTATCCTGTAGGGTGAGGTGAAAATCAGGAGCTTCCTGGAGTCACTGATGGTGGGATGAATGCCATTTTGAGCACCCCCACACTATCACCTTTCAACTTCGTTGTTGGCATGGCAACGAAACAAAATCAGGGTGTGGTAATGTGAAAAAAGAATTATCTTAGAAGTTTTCATTTTCAAAAAGGCAGGTCAGCATAAATGAATTTATTTATAACTTGAATAATGATTTTTCCTCTGCTCTGCTCTGAGTGATATATGAAAGAAATCAGGACCACATCATGTCTTCATGTTATTAAAAGCATGAAGATAAAAATGGGGCTCTTTTAAAACATAATTTTCTAAACATTTTTACCTAAAGTCTTAATAATGGGAAATACTTCATAATTTTACACAATTTTAAAATATTTCAACTATCTTCAAAAATATGATGGTGTTTTTGAAATAGAGTCTCTCCTGCATTCTTCTCATATTATGTTATTGCAAATCACTGTAAATCTCCTTAAATCTACAAATTCAATCCAAGTTAGAATGTCTTATTTTCCATTTTTATGTCAATAAAATATATACATTAATTTCTATACAATCTACTACAGAGGACTGGCATACAATTCTATGTGTCCCTATTGAAATACTGTAACGAACTAATGTATGAAAAAGAACACAT
Source organism: Aplodontia rufa (assembly GCA_004027875.1). NCBI lineage: Eukaryota > Metazoa > Chordata > Mammalia > Rodentia > Aplodontiidae > Aplodontia > Aplodontia rufa. The sequence goes on along the minus strand of PVKS010013015.1, from coordinate 48,667 downwards.
TGTTGAAAAATCGTTAAATGTGTAATATAGTGAGGGTCCTGTGTCCTTCTTCATGTTGTATCAGTATATGAAAGGGTAATGCTTTATGTTTGTGTACATTATGTTCTCACTAGGCTACCTTGAAAGACTAAAATCCACCCAATAATCAGGAAACAAGAACAGAGCTTCCAAGTTAAACTGCAACAACAGCATATTGATATTTCCACCCCCTCAAAAATTCAGGAGAACAAGGAAAGGAACGAACAAAAAAAAAAAAAAAAGGAGATAGTGATCCTCAAAATAGAGATATTGGTAGGTTTCCAGTAATAAAAACCCACAGAAAACATGGGTTCAGAAGAGACTTAAAAGGGAGATGTGAGCTGATTTTTCTGCTGAGACCAGAAATGACTGCAAATTAGAAAGAGTCCATAGGGTAGGTCTAAAATGTGGGAGAGGAACTTACAGTGGTTCATCTCTAGGTAATGTCTGGAAATTAGCTTTGGTGTCTGACATCTCTGTCTACTCATGCATGAAATTTTCTTCCAGAAAAATCATTTGCAATGTTTGATTTTTCCAAGTTCAAAATATAACTGAAGATAGCAGGGTTTTCAGGTGTTGATACCCTACAAAGAGCCCTCTATATTCTGTCACAGGGGCAATTACTAGTTGTTGATTATTGCATTCTTTCTACAAATATTTGTTTGAGTAGTCTGCTACATAATGGGAATATTGAAGTGAACCAAGTAGGTAAATCCCCCTGACACTGTGAAGTGTATGTTCTTGAGAAGGAAGAGAAGGGAGAACAAAAATCACATAAACAGTGCACATTGTATGTGCAGATAAGTGGTTTAGAGAAAATGAGGCAGTGTATGTGTGTAGGGAGGTCATGACCACTGGAAGCATCTCAGCTACAAGTGCAACTCTTAATACATTGGTCTTTTCACTCTAAAATAGGGTTTGTTTTATAAGCAGAAAATACTCAGACCACCTAACTACTTATTAACAACATGACAAACAGAATTACAAGGTACTTGAAATACAAGAGAACCGAAATAAACAAACAGGATTATTAAATAACAAGGATGATAATTTGGGAAAGAGAGTAGTAGGGTAGGTAGTATTTTAAAATTCTCACTAAATTTAAAGCAAAATAGACATATATAAATTGTCTCAAATCTTGAGCATGCTAGATGTAGAAACTTTACCATGCATATGAATCTAATATGGAAGAAAAAGTATAGGTTCTCCTCAAAAGAATATGAACTAAATTTCTCTAATAATACAGAGATCTAGAAGAAAAACAATGCTGACCATAAAATTTTATTCACAGTCGAATTCAATCAGTCGAGGAAAATTTAAATAAGCTAGCTTGCACAAGTTTATTTCACATGTACTGCTTTGGAAGTTAAAACAATTTTTTTTTTAAAGAGAGAAGGGCAGTGAAAGAGAGAGAGAGAAAGAATCAATTTTTTATTTAGTTTTTCACATGGCCTTTATTGCTCTGACACTTAGTTGTGTATGTGGTACCTGGAGTTTGAACCCATATACTCGTGCATGCCAGGCAAGTGCCATAACCGCTAAGCCACCGCTCCAGCCCCCCCCCTTTTTTTTTTAAAGAGGGAGCAAAACAATTTTTAAAAGAGGATTTATTCCAGGAATATACAAAACAATGCTATGAACAAAAGAAACTATCTTCAATTCCAAAATACTCTGATAGCAATGCAGGACCACAAGTTAGATAGCCCTATAATATCTGTACCTGGCCCCCAGGATGGATCTGAAATCAGAAGCTGGAGCCAGAAATCGGGCACCCTCAGTGCCTGCACCTTTCTCATCTGGTCCCTTGGCTTCTCTTTACCCAGTGTCACTTGAGGTGTGATGTAACATGCCCACTTATCATGAGGTCCTTACAGATGTACAGAGATACCACCTATAATGTCAGCTATTATTCTTAATGAGGAAGAAACCCATGTTAAGGAACCCAGTGCTGATTTGAAGATATTTTCAAAATTATTTATGATCTCAGAGTGAGTGAGACTGAAATAAGAGTAATGTTCTCCAGGTCAAACTGCTTTATTTTATTTTATTTTTACTCATGTGTTTCACCATGGTGGGTGTGACTTTGGAAACAAGGTTCATTGGCTTTTAAGTCTGTGGTTTTTTTCTTCTATAACTGAACAATACACACTGGGTAATTTAATTGGAATGACAACTTCTTGGCTAATGGTTCTGAAGGCTGAGAAGTTCAAGATTCAAAGGCTGGCATTTGTTGAGGGATTTCTTGCTGTGTTATCCCATGTAGAAGGACAAGGAGCAGATATAGGAAGAAATAAAGGGGACCAGACTCGCCCTTTTATGAACAACCCTCTATGGTTATAATAGCATTGACACATTCATGAAGCAGATTCCTCATGGTCAATCACAGCATTAGGCCCCACTTCCCAACACTGATACATTGAGGATCAAGTTTCTAATATGTGCTTTTTAAAAAAAAATTTAGTTGTAGATGAATAGAATACCTTAATTTTATTTATTTCTTTTATGTGGTTCTAAGAATCAAACCCAGTGCCTCACACATGCTAGGTAAGCTCTCTGTCACTGAGCTACCACTACACAAACTCCCAGCACATTATTTTAAGGAGACACATTCAAATAATTGTATTGACTAGTAGAACATCAGCGATTTGAAAACATCTCAATGAAAACAGAAGTATTTTAAAAAAAAATCTTAGTAATCTCTGTTGAGAGTGCACTAATTGGCTCTTCTGTGTCAAGCTATTATTGTGTATGTCAGATAAAGACCTATTTAGAATTTTTGTACATTAATCTTTGTGTTTGGGAATGGAAATAGCATGTACACCTGAAATAACATTTAAACTATTTTAAACTGAATGTACTTTTAAATTCAGAAAAATAATGCAATCTTGTCTCTTTAAAAAAGTTTTCTTTTTTGCTTTTTTTCAATTTAAATGAACTTGCCTTTTGATTATAATAAGAAAAAATCTATTTGTTTTCAAGAGAAAATTAAGTTCAATATGCATAAAATGAATAAAATACATTCAATTTGTTATGGCAAAATTAATTTCCCATGGTATGAAATTTTAAAAAGCATAACACTGGGAGTATAAAGTCTAGCATATTGATTAGTCATTTTCTACAATTGTTTGAATTCCTGCAATATTTACAACCCAAAATTATTCTCTTTTGTATAACATTAATTTACAAACAGTTTTTGAAATGTAATTAGAGAAAATTGTTTACTGAAATTATATTTATCTATGGGTGGAGAATTTTGAAGTTCAAAGGGAAAATTAAATTTCAACACATATTAATTATAAATAAATGTTTAATATTAAAAAACAGAAGCAAGCTGAAGCTTTAGTATATAAATACATAATAGAAAAGAAAACTCATGAATAATCTAACTCATACACTATTTCTTGAGTTAATTTTATAGGAATAAATCAAAATGAATGCTCAATACTCAAAGTTCTTCATTGATAAAAGAATAGTGATTTTCATCCTTAAGTATCTATAACTTTAAATATTCCAGATTTATTTTATTAATTTATCTTGTTGAAATAGAATGGTTTGTCACTAGTTTGTTTTTAAAATAGAAATCTCTTTCTCACTACCCCATTCCAAACCTTTCATTTTCCTGTAAGCTGCAACTGAAAAGTCCAATTCTGCATATCCTATTACTGCCTGGGAAACTATCATACTCTCCATTCTCCCTCTTACTAGAACTTGGTCTTGCTCTTACTGCACTTATCAAGTGAATCAGAGTCCTTTCTTAGATATTTCTCACACATTCCATGCTTTTATATCTTCTGATATTCCTCTTTAATACAAATTATTTTCCTCATGATTTCTAAATATTGCACCATATAAAATCTTAGTCTATTGATCATTTAACTATTAAATGCTCTATGAAAAGTCATCATAGAGCTTATGTGTAATCTTCTAACTTATATTATCCTTTATATTAAATTCTTGCTTAACTAACTGGAAGCTAAGGCTAAACCCATTTTTTTCAGAGAGCAGAGATAATTTAGAATGTTCAAACTCTCAAACACACAAACTTTGGCTTTGTAGAATGATTGAACAAAGTCTATTTAAATCTTGATACATGCAAATCTTTGACCATGCATGCATATTCAGTAAGAACTCATGGAACATAGACTATCTTCTTCCTTTAAAATGTATTTTTCAGGCTGGAGCTGTTGCTAAGTGATTAGAGCGCTTGTCTGGCATGTGTGAGAATCCGAGTTTGAACCTCTCAGCACCTCATACACAACTAAATGTTGGAGAAACAGAGGCCATATGAAAAAAAAAAATAAAGTTGATACTTTTCCCTCACTCTCTCTTAAAAAATAATAAAAAAATAATTTTTCAAACATCAGAGCACTTCCTTTAGTCACATAAATTTTGGTGTATGCAATTGTGAATTTATCATATAAATAAAAAGCCATAGTTGATGAATGTATTTTTTTGTAGCACTTGTGCAATGGAAATCTGTGCAGTACAGAAATAAATTGGATGATTTTTCTGAACTTCAAACAAATAGCAATGAAACAAATCAATACAAACCAGGGACAACCCTTTCTTTGTTGCAACTCACAATCTTGCTGAGTTTTAATTATATTTTCCTATTAGGTAACAGTGATCTAGTCATAAACCATGGTAGGTATTTCAAACGAGGGAATCTAATATATATATATATATACATATGTATATATATATATATATATATATATTTGAAAGATCCAAGAGAATGAACGGAGTAATCTGGGGATTAATTACAGCGGATAGCATCTTAAATTTCTACAGCTGGAGAAATAACAGACATTTTTAGTATCGTGTTTCAGGGTTTTGAGTGATCCTAGTTAATTCAGTTTCCCCAGGACATAACTTTTCCCATTTTTCTGGTTTGTGTCAAAGATGAGTCTTAGCATTATTTGATGTTCAAATGGCTTAGTCTGGTAACACTCTCAGAGCACGGACAGCAGGGACAGACTTGGCATGGGCCAGATACAGTCCTCAGGTGGAGTGGGGGCAGGGTAGTGTTAACTGAATGCCTGACTAAGGGCCTTTCAAACAGGAGACCATTCTCAGAGTTTGGGGGATTTTTCCACCCTTCTATGTGTTTGGTCAGATTCAGTAACCAGATGTTTCTTTCATAAAGAAATACAAAGTAAGTTTTGTTTTTAAAATTCTTCAGAGTTGAATCTTTGATGATATGGTTTCATCCCCTTGAAATACCCAGTCCAGGGTTGGAATCCTGAAGGCAGTTTGCTTTGTACTGCTAAGTGACACTCAGTGTCAGCTCTGAGAGAAGTCTGAGTGGGCATTATGTCTGTATGCCTCTAATGGTGTACTACATGGTATTTTCACACTTTTGTGTGGGGCTAGTTTTTGGATCCGAGAAGGAGGGGTTGTAAGGTCTGTGATCAGACCCATGGAGGGCTCAGCTCTTCTTGGTTGCTTTTTAGACTGCTGAGATTGAAACTGGCATAGTTAGCCAGACTGGTTTGAGGAGGACAGAAACAAGTTGGAGCCTGGGAAGAGTAAGCCAATCCTCCTTCCATCTTCCATCTATCAGTCATTTGCCAATGCCTCCATGGTTAGATTCTAAGAGGAAGTCAGTTGAACAGGCACTTGGAGACTTGGTCTTCAGACTCCCCAAGTGCATATCACACAGCAGAGTACAGAGTGAGAGGGGCTGAGAGGCAATATGTGAATAAGCAACATGCAATCAATAAGTACAGATAACATGCAAAAACCTGATAAATGCACTTTAAAAACTTAATCTGGCTCTTCATATGTATTGAGTCATGAAATTCAAACCCATGTCTCTGTGTACAAAAATGTTCATTATATAGTTCTTAACTAGTTTAACAATAACCTTAACCAGACCAAATTTTCCTCATGCTCAGCTTTACCTGGTTAATAAGTGTATTACTATGCTATCAAGCATAATAGATACTATTAGAAAACAAACTGTTCAAAGGGTCAATTTTAAAGTAATTAATTCATATAATTTTAAAATATTAAGAATTTCTTATTTATCACAAAATGATTCTTTTCCCATTTTTGGAAATGAAATATGCATTATTTTAGTTATTATTCAGACGAAAATGAATTGAGTAGCTTTTGGGTCCAATTATATTCACAAATATTTACATATTTCCTAAATGAACTTTTCTTTAAAAGAACCTACATAATCTCTGTAGTAATGATTTTTAAAGTATTTCTCTGAAAAAATAAAAAAAAACTACTTAAAATGTTAGATAACTATTTCCACTAATTTAAAGGATCAAATAAGTTGTTTATTTTTGCTGAGAAGTTGTTAAAATTATAAAGTGTCTCTCATCCCATTGCCTTCAAAAATCAGTGTGCTGATGCATTATTCATATCAAGTACATTTCAACAGATTAGCAGTTTAGGTAAAAATAAAATAGATCTTTAAAAATATGCCAAACAATTTGATTACACTTCTGAAAAAATTTGTCAACAGTATGGAATATGAGATTTTGCTGCCATCTTCTGATGAAAATACTTTTGAAGACAAACAAAGTTTAGAAAATATTCAAAAGAAATTCTAATGGCATGTTTTACATGTGTTTGGGGATGGGATGCAGACAAATATATGAAAAGAAGTTATGTTACTGACACATATGTAACTGCCTTACTTCTCCATTTTCTCAGGCATATTACTAACATAGCTTCTGATACTTATTTTTGGTCGTTTTTCAATGAGATTTTATATTCCCTGTGATTAGCCAGAATATAAGTAATTGGAAATATTTAGTTAAATTGTCTTTTAAATTGTTAAATTTAAGGGTTGTGACAAAATAACCCATAGTTTTAACCATACGATTTTTTGTACTAGGAATTGAACCCAGGGTCACTAACCACCAAGAAACATCCCAGTCGTTTTTAGTTTTTACTTTGAGACAGGGTCTTACTAAGTTGCTTGGGCCTCACTAAGTTGTTGAGGCTAGTTTTAAACTTCCAACTCTCCTGCCTCTGCTTACTCTTCCTCTGGGATAAGTGGTGTGCGCCACCATGCTTGGTGTGGAGTTTTAATCTTGAGGATCATTAAATATGTCAATTTTGAATATAGTAGCTTTCAATTTGTTCTTTATTTGTTAACTTTTGATTTTTCCTCTTCTGATCCAAAATACTCTTTAGTTTTTTTCTTTCTTTTTTCTTTTTGAATCTATGAACTCTGAGAGAAAGTTTACTGAGATAGTACCCTTCCAGTTTTCACAGTATTGAAGTGGAGTACACTTGTGGGTTAGGCCATAAGCTTACAGTGTGATTTCCTCTGGCCATACTTGTATCCTCCAAAATAAGTTTAAATTTTCCACATTGCCAGTTCTAGTGCAGTGAAATCCTGCATAACATTTTGAATTGACAAAAACAATTGGATTTTCCCTTTTCTGCCTTATTTTTCTCTACATTTTGCAGTTGAGGATTGAGATATAAGGTAGTTCATTTGCCTCAAATCATCGCAAGCTTCAAATTCTTACTTAGCGTTTTTTAACCACTTTGGTGTCTACATGATAGCTGAACTATGGAAAGTACATCAGAAAAGTTGAGAATTCCTGTTTTTAGGAGCCTTATTTTCTTGGTCAGCTTTCCTACTGCCCTTTAATCATGTCCTATAATCTGCTCAAATCTCCCCTTAGATACTGAATACTGCTTTAGAAAGTATCTGATACAGGTATTTAAATTTAATTGTGAAAGACAGAAAAGGCTCACTGATTCTGTCTCCAGATATATTTTCATTATTTTTTGTCATTTTAAAGATTTGCCTCTACTTGCAGATATCATTAGTGTATTCCAACTATGCATGTAGCACAGTTCTTTCTTAGCCTCAGGAAAGTAAAATAGGACCAATGCTGGTGTCCAACATATAATGCATCTTTGTTTAAAAGATGAAAAGTTTTCCCCATAGGCACATTACAAAAAGTACATTACTTTGGGTGGTGGACCTTTTAACAAGAGCCTTGGGTATGGTGAATGGAGCTGGAGGTCTTTTGCATAATGCTTAAACTGCAAAACTACTTACCGTGAAACTGATTAATGTGGGATTCTGAGATTTGTTTTAGGTTTCTGGGTTAATTAATTCTTCATGTGGATTCTTTTGGTATATCTGCCTTGAATTTGTTCTCAGGCCACTCAGAAGAGAGTCAATGTAAGAAAGTATCAGGACTGTTCTACTCAACTTCTGGACTTACTCTGCCGTATCTCTCTTGGCAATTTCAGATAGTCTTTACTCCCACGTATTCAGTGCCTAAAATATGCCCATAGTTATCTATCCATCCTGACCTGCTCAATACTCCAAACTGAATGGACATCCACCTTCTTGAAAGCTACTTTTGCATGTCTCACATTCATCTCAAAGTCAAAGTAAACAGAATCCAATTCATAATCTTCATTCCAAGTCCTTTCCTCCTGTAATAGCTCCCATTTTAAAATTGGAATTTACCCATTATCCACATAGAATATTCTAAGTCATCTTTGATCCTTTTCCCTCTGTAACCACAGATTATTCTCCAGCTCTACTGCCACCATCTCTGTATTCCACACTTGTTTCTCAACATAATATGACTTCAGTCTTCTTAGTATCCCTTGCTGCCTCCGCCTATCTCCATTCTGTTCTCCTTGAGGATCTTTTAAACACAGAGGTTTGGTCATGTCACTCCTCTGCTTAGAATCCTTCCAAGATTGTTTTATTGCTTGGAGTATGAAAGATAGACAACCCCTCCAAACTCATATCCATTTGATCCTATATGAGTCACATCTCCCTTCTTGGACTTTTATGTTAGATTTTCTTCACTGCCATGAAAATGCTATACTATGTTACTTGGGACCTACCAGTGCACATTCTGACCACAATACTACACGTGCATTTAATTCATGGCTACTTATTATTTATTTGGTCTTCCAAATTCTCACCCCAAATTCATACTCTCTTAGTATTAAAATTGCTTTTTCCTCTGCCTTCAATGGTTAAAGATATTTGTTTTCCTAGACAGATTATAAATTCCTTGGGGAGAGATACCTTGTCTGATATATTTTTTGCAATATCTCAAATATCTAACATTGTAAGTCACATATAATAGACACTCAATAAATACGAGTTGATTATTACATTCATTTATTTGCTAATTCTATATACACTCACAACATGCATACTAATATGATTAATGGATATATATATATACACTATGAACAAGACAATATGATAATATGTTTATGAACATACAAACTGAACATAATTTAAACAAAATATAGATTGGATCCAGCAAAATCTGAAGGCAAACTGTTAGTGAGGTTGTTAAAAGAAATAAGAAATAGGTACAGTGTTTAAATAAAGGACAGACAAGGAAATAAGACTTTAATACAGGAGTTCTACATATTTTTCCAGGCCTGTTACTCCCTAATCTATTCTCTCTAACAGGATTTTTACTCCCAAATTTTTGGGAAACTGGTAAATCTACCTGTGAACTATTAATTAACTCCCAGTATACAGATTAAGCAAAAAGAGGTATGAAGAGTCACCTCTTCTCACATGACTATGGGACCATATTTTATCCACTATGTGCTGATTTTATAAAAATAAATATCACTGTCATGTGATTATTGGGAGCCCTTTGTTGATTTTCATGAATTTGTGGTGGTACTTTTTGTTAGTAACATACCATAAGATAGGGAGAGCCAGCATTACCACTGAGACAAGCAGTGACCAAAAGAGGGGCAGAACGGCTGGTGAACTCTAGGGCCTTAATTCACAATCTGTTGCTAAAAGATTTCTTATCATTCTGCAACTCTTATGATATATGAATGTGCCTTTTCTTGCCCTCCTGTTCTTAATAAAATCAACTGTGAGCACCAGGTAAGAGGTGATGCCAAGAGATACTCTTCAGCAAGACAGACATTCCTTCCAGGAATTATCCTAAAATCACCAGACCCTTCCTGTTCCAGCCTTCAATAAAAGGCCAGGTCGTTCTCTTATTTAAAGGCAAATTTTTACATTTCTTTCAATCACATCTGTCCCTTTCACCTGGAGGTGAAGCCCTTCTCCCCATTTCTTTTCCCAATTAAAACTTTGCCTGTATATATCCCAGTTCGTTTGACTTGGAGAGTCTTTCTATTGACACTGAGTCAAAACTTCCCATTTCCAGTAGAATTTCCATGAAAAATGTTAAAATGCCATCTCAGAATATTACATTCTGGTTTACACTCATTTATTTCATTAAATTTCAAGATATGGCAGTGCTATTTACTAACATAATATATGCTTTTACAAATTTGTGCTAAACCCAACTTATCTATCATGTTTAAACACTTTTGCTTTGTTTAATTTGCAAACAATTTCTTTTTAAATGTTAAAACATCTGTTATATTGACAAAATGGATTTGATTTATTCACCCAATATTTTTCTAGGTATCTTTTAAGTAATACGTTCATCTTTTGTTCTCTGTATATTCTGTTTGATCACTGAGCTTGTATTGTCACAATTTTATTTCTTTCTCTAGGTTTTTTGTCTACCAAATATGGATTGATTGAAATATTAAATATACCTGGCAGTTATTAATAAAAATCATAATGTAATAAATAGTTTGCATGATTTTATGTAAATGCCTAAAGTTTTGCTTATACTAATTAAAATGTTAAGCTTCTTAGATCAATTTAGAACCAGAAATTGCATACACAGATAATGAGATAAGATATTAAATTAAGAAAACTCTTGATAATGCAAATTAACAAAACATCCACATTTCAGTAATGAGCTTTGCAAAATGAGACTAAAATTCAGATGATAGAAATGGCAGAATATCTATAATATCCTGTGATTACACATGAAACATATTTCTTTGGGAAATCTATTACCAGTAGATTAAATTTATAATGTTTACTTATTATAATATTAACTTGTTCAAACATTTGAAAATGAGTCTGAGTCCATAACAGATAATGATAAATTTATGCAAATCAGTCTGATATTATAGCTGATTATATTGTTTATTTAGAGCTAAAAGCTTTAAGCATATGAATGTTCACACAGTGGCACCATTATGCAAAGAAAATAGTTTACAAAAATTATTAAATATACCAATGCATACAATCAAATAATCATATTTGCTTTTATATCTCCTATCTGTGTAAATTGATCATACTATGATGTTGTTCTGAGGAAATGTACAGGGGAAAGCGACTGAGATCTTAATCTCAATATGTATAATATGTATTAGTCTTTTATTATTCTTTTTTGAATCATGTATTTTGCACTATCAGCAGAATTCTAAATTATATTATAGCTTATTATTATTATTATTTTATTCTCTACAAGAGATTTTTCTAGGCAGAAAAATCAGTGCATTATTTGCATCTATTTTTACAAATGTCACCCCTCAAAAAACTTAGGATATTGTGGACATCAAATAAGTAATGTGTTAAAAGACTGCTTTTCTAAATATGGTTCTTGGATGGCAGTATTAGCATTGTCTAGGAGCTAATAAGTAATGCAGATCAAAAGTATCAATTTCATTCCAGGTCTAGTAAATCAGAGTCTGAATTTCAGCAAGATTCCCAAATCATTTATATATTTATTTGTAAAATGAGATGAGTTTAAATGCTTTAACAACTATATGCATTATTATTATTATTATTATTTAATAGAGAGGGACAGTGAGAGAGACAGAGAAAGAGAGAAACAGCTTTATTTAGTTTTTTAAATGGCTTTAGTTGCTCCAACACTTAGTTGTGTACGTGGTGCTGGGGTTTGAACCCGGGTCCTCGTGCTTGCCAGGCAAGCGCAGAAACCACTGAGCCACTGCTCCAGCCCCTATATTATTATTATATCTGACAGCTTATAAATATCTGAGTATTTTACAAAGGGTTCTACAGATTTTACCACCATACTATACTAATTTATATTCAATGTTTTACATGACACATTCACTACTTACATAGCTAATTATAAGTTTCTTTATGATTATTTTCTTATTATGATTTATAAAAACATTTCTGACTTGTATGTATTAGAAATACTTCCTATTTTCTCCCAATAATATTTTTCTCCTCATAATTAGATTATTTTAATGTTTTTAAGTAAACATACAGAATAATTTAGAAAACATAAGTTTCTATCTTCATAATTCATTCAGTATGAATAAATTCATAAAACCATCAGCTGCACTATAAAATAGACACTTCCAGCACACTAGAGCCCATTCCCTGATTGTGCCCCTTTCCAAATATCAGGCCACACTTTTTCTCCAATAGTGACAACTAACTACCTTCAGAACCACTGATTAATTTGACTTCTTTTTCAACTTCATTTAAATGAAATAAAACACTATGCATTGTGTTATATGGTGCCTTTTTAAATGCACACCATTAATATTGGTATTAAAGTCATAGTTCATGCATGTAAACTACCCTCACCTATCTTGCTTTATAGAAAGGCCATTCTATTGTTTGGATTGTTTCCAGTTTAGAGCTATCATAATATTTTCACGAATACTTTTTGTACACGAAATTTTGGTACAAATGTGCATTGGAGCCAGGTGTGGTGGTGCAAACCTCTAATCCCAGAGCTTTTAGAGGGTGAGGCAGGAAAGTTCCAAGTTCAAAGCCAGCTTCAGCAACTCAGCAAGACCCTAACCAACTTAGCAAGATCCTGTCTCAAAATAAAAAGATTGAATAAAAATGGAGCTAGAACAGTGGCTCAGCAGTTGGAGCACTTGCCTAGCATGTGCAAGGACCTGGGTTCAAACCCCAGCACCACATACATGACTAAGTATTAGATAAAGATCAGGAAATTCAGTTAGAAAAATAAATAAAATTGATTCTTTCTCTTTCGCTCACTCTCTCTCTCTTAAAATAAAAAAAAAATGTTGGGGTATTGCTCAGTGGTTAAGCACTCTTGGGTGCAATCCCTAATAACAACCACAACAAAAAAAGTACATTGAATATCACCTAGGAATCTGAATGAGATTTCAAAAACAGTGCATATAGTCATTTATATTCCAAAGTTGTGTGCATTTCCCTATAACATTAGTGAGAGTTTAAGTTGCTCTGTAACCCTCCTCCACTAAGTGTTATCTTTTACAGTTTAGTTCTTCCGTTGAAAGGATATAGCACAATAACATGGTTATAATTTGCATTTCCAAGTTGACTAATAATTTGATCATCACTGAATGTGACAATTATTTATTTGGATAACTTCTGTGCCTGTTCAATTTCTGCCTATATGTATATTATATGTATATGTAACATATTATATATATGCATACATTTTATATATACACATATATAACAAAGAGCATATAACACATCATATTATGCCATTTCATATCACCATAAATAGTGTAAGAGGGTAGGCAGGTGGAGAGAAAGGACATTGAAGGAGAGACATTAGGTGTACGCATTAAGAAAAATCCAGGAGTCATAAAACTGAAACTGCAGGGATACTTATAGAAACAGGCAAATATATGAGAAATGAAAATTGGGATGTCCAGCCTTCCCCAAGTTGTAGATAATTCTAATCCCTGGAGGGAACAAACTTCTACTTCAAATAATGGAGAACCCTAGTTAAAGCAGTAGAAATTCAGAAAAGTGGAGTATGGTATGTCAAAACTCCTCCAAGAATAGTTAATCATAACATCTTGAGGGACATTACTGCTTCCAAATCATGTTGTCATAACCAGGTCTCCAGGATCCTCCCTTATCACTGAAACTATATCACAACTGCCCACTCACCCTGACATCAAGACTGTCACAAAAAAAGAAGTTTCCTAAGGATTAACCAAAGGGTTGTAAACGGACTAAGGGGGCAAGAATATTGATGCAAGAACAGGGAGCTAATGTTTCTAAAAATTCTAACACTATGAGAGATACACTGTCCTATCTCAGAAGTGACCTGTGCAGTTCCTCTGTTGATTATCCTCATTTCTCACTGTCTCTGTTAAGTTTTGTTTTTTTTTTCTGTTTTATGTTCCATTCAAATTCTTTCCAGTAGAATCACAAGAACCAGTACCTGCAGGAAGCCATACTGTTTGGACTCCGTCATTGGCCTTTGCTCTGTAATGTTTTGATGAGCAAACTTACTGATTTTTGAGTAGTGTGTGTGTGTGTGTGTGTGTGTGTGTGTGTGCGTGTCCTGTGTAAGAATGACTTGATGAAATACAAAGGCGATACCTTCACCTCATATTTCAAAAACTTTGCAATTTAGTTTGCCATATATAGATCCACAATCCAACCAGAAATGACATGAAATGATGAACACAATTTATATTCATGATACATTTAAAAATATGTTCATCAAGATGACTCAGAATCCTTTTTATAAGTGTTTCATTTCCTCACTGATCTGTTTTGATATTGTGGTCACATTTGTGAGGATAGATGATTGTTTCTTTACACTATTCTGTTCCATTTGTATATTAGACGTTTCTTGTGCCAACATAACACTTTCTTTAATTACTACAGCTTTAAAATAAATCCTATGTTCTAATAAAGTAAATCCTCCTAACTTGCTCTTCTCCAAGAGTGTCTTGACTGTTACTGACGCTTAATTTGCTTCCAAAATTATTAAATTGGCTTATACATTTCCAAAATGAATCTGTGTAAGTATTTTGTAAAATAAATTTGAAAAAAGTAACTGAGTTTTTTGACCTTTGAATGGGAACAATTTCCACATTCCTATAGGTCCTTCAGTAGCTTTTCAATATTTTTATTCTTTACTTACAGAAGTTTTACAGATATTTATTAGGTTTATTCTTAGGTATTCAACTTTTATTATGTTTAAAATGTTATTTCCTACTCAGTTGTTACCAGTTTTATTAAACATCCTAATCTTTCTTATAAAGCTTTATACTCTACTGTTTGTAGGGTATCTTGGAGATTGTATATATTTACCTGTTTTGTGTGACAATATGCAATACATGAAATAGTTATAGCATGCAACATTTTTCTAGGGCTGGCATAACTTTGTGCCCTATTATTGGGTGGATAATATGAAAGAAATGTACTTTCTTGCATTTATGTAAATCTGAAGGCTATAAATCCAAGACCATGGTTTTAACAGGTAGTTCATTCTTAGGGCTGTAAAGGAAGTATCTATTCCAGTCCAGCATCCTTGGCTGGACTGCTCAGTAGTGTTTTCCCTAGTCAAAGGGTGTTTTCTCATGAGTTTCTTCTGAAATTGAATTAAAATTCAATTGAATTACCTCATTTAACTTAATTATCTTGGTAAATAGCCTATATCCAAATATCAAAATATTCGTACGAAATTTGGTGGAGTGAGAAGACAATTCTTCCTATAATGTAGAGCTTTTCATTTCTGATAATGCATTTCATATACATTTCTTGTTGCATTGTTTAAATGCATTGCTCCATAGAAATGGTAAAAATGCCACTATATTTTTATTAGCAACCTGAGAGTAAAAACAATCAAATTTCACCTTCATATTTAATACTTGCTATAGGTTTTCATAAGTCATGAAGATATAGTTTATTATTCTATGGAATATAGATGTATTTCTGGTTTAATAAAAATACTTATTAACAATAAAAATTAAATATGATAAATAATTTCCTTCATTTGTTACATTTTTTCTTGATACTTTAGTTAATGGGATGGGTCACATTTTTAAAAGTATATCCTATGTTATGTTTTTTAAATAGCCACAATTCCATTGCTCTTTAAATTTCTTTTTATATTTTGTTGGGTTTGGTTTTAAAATATCTTAGTGTCAATTTTTAACTTTCTCTAATTTTAATGCACATGTGACTCTGACTTATGTTAGTTTTTGTGTCATATTTTATAGGAATATATTAATTTCAACTAAATTATCAAATTATTGGCATAACATTGTATACAATATACTTACAATATATATAATGTCTCCTTGTCTTTGTTGGTTTCTTTCTTGTTGTTCCTTCTCTTTTTCTAAGCAATCTAGTCATTTGCCTATCAATTTTAATCATCTCTTATGAGGATCAGCTTTATATTAAACTGACCCTTTCTATTTTATATTTGGTGTTTGTTTTATTGAATCCTGTCCTCAACTTTTTCTACTTTCTTTGTGTTGTGTTTTTGCTATTTATCAATTTTCTTTTTCTGGATGCATAGGTAACTGATGTTTCTTGTTTTTTCTTGATCATTTACCTCCTTCCAATTTCTGTTTGTATGTTTACCTGAGAAAAACAGCCTCAAAATCATTTGGGAAAGACTTTTCCATTTGTTAGTTTGGGATTTGTTTTGATTTGTTAGTTTTTGCTTCCCTTGCTTCCCTTCCCATTCCTATCCCCATGACATTTTTCAAAAGTTTTGTATTTGATGTTTATTGAAGTTCTTTATTTTTGACCAGACTCATTTACCAGTTATGGAAAAATATTGATTTTGATCATTAACTTTTTAAATATTCTTAAGGAATTTCAACCATATTCATATGTGAGAAATATTTACTTCCTCCCATATGACTTCTATATCTGTTATATTTCTAGACATATCTGTTTATCTCTCATCATGCATGATTGTATATTTTCTCCTGTTTTATGCTCCAGTGTGAAAATCCAGTTCTTATTTTGATCTAATCTGGTATTGAAACCATATATTTATAGTTCTTAATACCCAGAATTTCATTTTTAAATTTTCTCCTGATTCTTATTTTTTCAATTTCTTGTTGAAATTAACATTTTTTCTGATTTCTCTGATAACCAGTCAGCATAATTATATAAAAAGTCTGGAGTGATGTCATTATTACTTATCTAAAAAATATCCTATTTCTAATATCACTTCTCCAGGAAGACTGGTGATATTTGAGTTCAAGAGTTGCTATAAAGTAATAATCAAGACAGCATGGTTAAGAAAAGTCAGAACAACTGAATAGAGAAATTGGAAGATGCTACAAAAAACGTCTTTAGCTTATGTGTGACAAGGAAACAAAAGCAATATAATGGATGAAACACCTCATTTTAACAAACAGTGCACACAAATGGGTATCCTCATGAAAAAAATATGAATCTAGACCAAGACATTATGTGATTCATAAAGATTAACTCAAAATTGATTATAAGCCCTACATTTAAATGTCTGTGGGTATGGTGATGACATTTTAGATACAACATCAAAGAAATTCATGATCCATGAAAGAAATAACCAACAAACTACTTTATTAAAATTAAATACTTTTGCTTTACGAAAAATGATGTCAAGACAAAAAAAAGAATAAATCACAAAATGGGAGAAAATATTTGCAATAGACACATCTCAGAGAGTCCTCTTACACAAAATACACAAAGATAATTAACAATCAACAAAAAATAAGCAACTCAATTAAAAATAAGTAATGATTTGAACAGAATCTTTACCAAGGAGAATATACAGATGGCAACTAAGCAAGCATATTGAAAGATGGTCAACACCTATGTCATTTAGGATTTGATAATTTATAAAAAGAGATAATGCAGCACAAAATTATTACAATAGACAAAATCTAAAACCCTGACATTTAAACTCTTATGAGGATATGGAACAATAGACATTTTTGGTGGTACATTCATTTTGGAAGATCATTAGAAAGTTTCACATATAACTAAGCATGTTATTTATTATCATATCTTTATTATTTACCCAAGGAATTGAAAACTTATGTTTACTCAGAAAGTTTCTCACAGAGTTTTCTATTAGCTTTATTCATAATTATCAAAACTTGAAAGCAACCATGATATTCTCCTGTAGGTGAATGAATAAACTGTGGCGCATCCAGACAATGGAATATTATTTAACACTAAAGAGAAATGTGATTATCAAGCCATGGAAGACGGAGAAAATTTAAATGGAAATCACTGTTTGAAAAAAGCCAATCTGAAAGGACCAATTGATCATTTGTTTGATGTGACAAGTTGAATGGATCATTGAGTGCCCAAATTAAACACATTTTGGACATGATTATGAGAGTGCTTCTGGATGAGATTAGAATTTGAACGTGTAGACTGAGTGAATTATCCTCTTGAATGTGATTGGACTTAATTTGATATATTGAGGGCCTGAGTAGAACGGCCTGAGTAGAACAAAAGATGAAAAAAGGAAATATATATCTCCTTTATCCTCACTCACTACTTGAGCTAAGACATCTCAATTTCTCTTGCCCTGAGACTAGATCAGCTCTCTTGGTTCTCAGACCTTGGGACTGGTACTAGAATGTATCACTGACTTCCCAACTTGCATAAGATAGGTTATGGGTTTTCCTGACTGCATAATAATGTGATCCAGGGAACCAAAAAGTTCTACAACACCTTCTGTAAAGGTATAACTCAGTACCTTTCTAGGCTTTGGATTCAATTTCTTCCATACCAAAAAGAAAAACAAGTGAAACACTTATAAGACCTCAAATTCCAAATAATATATATTCAATTTTGTATCTATAAATCTACATGAATCCTATTCATTCCGTTTCCCTATAGAACTCTTATATAATTACACACTGTATTACTTCAAGTATATAACATTCTGGAAAATGCAGAACTGTAGATATAACAAAACTATCAGTGGTCAACAGAAGTTTCAGGGGAGTGAGATATTAATAGGTAAAGCATGGAAGAATTTTGGGGACAGTGAAACTATACTGTATGGTAGTATAATGGTGGAAACATGTAACAATTCATTTGTTAAAACTCATAGAATGCACAATACTAAGACTTAATTGATAAACTGAACTGTTGGGTGATAATGATGTAACAGTGCAGGCTCATGGGTCATTTTCAAATTTATCACCCTGGTGCAAGATGTCCACAATGGGGGGGTCTATGCTTTACTAGGGAAAGGAGGCATATACGAATTCTGTACTTATTACTTCATTTTGCTATGAATCTAAAACTGCCCTAAAACTAAAGATTATCAACTAAAAATATAAAACAAATGGCTGAGCATGGTGGCATATGCCTATGTATCCCAGCAGCTTGGGAGGCTGAGGTAAGAGGATTATAAATTCAAAGCCAACCTCAGCAATTTAGTGAGGATCTAAGAAACTTAGATCCTGATTCCACATAAGAAATACAAAGGCCTGGAAATGTGGTTTAATGTTAAGCACCCCTGGGTTCAATCCCTGCTGCCAAAAGGAGAAAATATATACATGTAAGCTAATATTTAAAAGTTTATGTGTTTTTACGTGAGAAAAAATATAGAATGAAAAATTGAAATATATCAAAGCAACAAGAAATAACTAAAATAAGAGGAAGCACACTCCTCCATTACAGTCGAACGCAGCAAAATTGCTTATAATGTTTTACAGAAACAAGGGAAAGGTTGAATTACTTTAAAGTTAGAATTAATACTATTATTCTTTGTAGACTATGTGTTAATTTATGCAAAATCTTGCATCTAAGAAGAGAGTTCAATGACTTTATCAAATAAAGCATATAAATTTATTATTTCATAGTTAATTATAAATTCTAATAAAAGTATTATAACAATATCAGAAATTAAAACATCTAGACATTAACACAAATGTGAATGTAGATATCTTAATATTTATATAGAAAACTTCTTTAAAACTGCTATAAAATTCATGGAAATGTTTAACATAAATGGAGACACATTCTAAACACTTAAAATTAATGTTATGTGATATTAATAATGTACAATTATAATTTCATCACAATTCCATTGGAATTTTTATGTTATAAACATACATATGCCATATAAAATAAGTAGTCTTAACAATTAAATAAGTAAAAAATCAAGGAAGAAAATGAATTTTCTGACTACATAGAATAAAAACTAATATTTTTTTACACTCTCACAAAACAAATAAGTACACCAATGATATCAACAAAAAGACCAGCTAAGTAATAGACCTACACATATAAGAAGGAAAAATAAATGATATGTATAATAGTAAAAATGATTGGAAAAAGGACTGATTATTTAGTAAATTTTATTTTAAAAAATATAGAAATAATTAAATCCTACTATCTAATAGCTCATGCATAAATGAATTATAAAGAAAACAAATTAAATTCATCCTAAATATAAATATAATTAAAATATTAATTTTTAAAGATAAGAATTTTGTGAAATTAAAACTGAAAAAATGTTCTTAAAATTTTAAAACACGAATTCTTTGAAAAAATTATAATAATATCAAATTTAAGCATCTGTTTCAGAAAATAACATTCTGTTTACAGATTTACAGATTTTAGTTTACAGATTTAGTATACATTATGGGAAAATATTTTCAGTTTCTAAAACTTAACTATTATTAGAAAATGAGCCATTCCTTCAAAACAATAAGCATAAAATGACAATTTCCACTTGACAAGTATTATGCACAAATGCTAACTATGGAAAAGAAATAAAAACACTAAAAGAAATATTAAGGAAGTGTTACAAAGCTTTAAAACTCAGAGTAAATCAAATCAAAACAATGACATATATTTTACCTATTGAATTATCAAAATTGAAAAATCTGTCATATTTTGCTTAAAAAACTTATTGGAGTCAAAGCAGATACAAAGTATTTCTCACTCCATCTCTTTCTCAAAAGCTCCCTTCAGTTATTGTAGCTTTTTGTTCAATTGAAGTTACATTGTTTTGGAAGATAGAATTAAACTTTCCTGTGTTGGCGAAACTACTAGGGTTGAACTCTTCAAAACAGAAGTTAAGAAGACTTATACCATTAGTCAATAGCTTAATAGAGAAAGAAATTCATCAATTTTTATAGCGCTTATAATACTTTTCTGCCCATTCAGTTGAAAAATCTGAAGGTGAGGACATATTGTTTTAGGATCTGAAGTTTACAAATAACTAGCTATTTCTGGTTTTCTGCCAGTAGTAGAATCAAATGTGATTTTACCTGTATTACTACCTGAAGCTATATATTTTATAGTTCTGATTTCTTTAAGTTCATTTTTGTATTCAGAGAGTAAAAATAAGCATTGTGTTTCAGCTATTTACTGCAGAATCATTCTAAATTTCCAATGCTTTAAAATAGGCCACAACTTTCCCAGAGATTATGTTTAAATCCAACATAGAGATACACTTTGGCAAGTCCTAAGAATGGGGTGATTTAAAAGAACATACTAACCTACCAATCTGGTAAACTTTTCATTGTTGTATCTCATGTACATGAGACTCTTTAGAGAACAATAGCTTGCTGCAGCCTTTGTCTTGATTAAGTGTTAAAAAATTTCCCATCTTGCAGAAGCAGGAGCAACTAGATCAACTTCTGACCAAACATGTTTCCTACCTGTGTATTTTCTCACTCATTTCTATTCTATTATTTTAATATCTTAGACCTAGCTAAAATGTTTTCATTACCTGAAAAGTACCTCTATATCCTTGGTCTGAAAAGTTTTTTTATGTTCACGAACATTTATTAGAAAAGACTACAGGAAATCTGAATTTAATATCAAATGCTATTGTTTCATACAATCAAGTTTGAAACAGGAAACAATCATACAGGATTTAAAGTTGTCCATGTGACTCAGCCTTTGAATATGACCCCTTGCCAGAGACAAAGTAGCTTTATTGTACAGCAATATTGATTAGCTATGGCAATAAAATCTATGATATTTTTAAGAAGTGTTTTTATAGAAATTGAGATTTTTAATCTTACTATAAACTTTATTTAAAATGGTCAAAGGATTATAGAAAAATGTATGATAAAATTTTTCCTAAGGAGATTGTGGATACTTTCAGTTTTCTCTGCAGATATAGAAACCTAGAAAGGGGATCTAATCATTTTTAAAAACAAACCAACAGCAGATAGTTTATAAATTACAACACTCCATGAATCCATCAGACCATCGAGGGCATGGGGTAACCAAGTAACTTGAGATCTAGAAAAATATACAAGTATCTATCAAGAGTGGTGCTACTAATGAACATATTTTCCTTGGGCAGATGCAGGATGATCTAGAAGTCAGTAAAAGCCATTCAGCTGAAATTATTAGTGGATTGTGAAAAACCACATGTGGCTAAGTGTGATAGTTATAGAGTTGAGACATGAACAGGAGTATTGGGAGCTGCAGTCTAAATGGCAGTTATTCCCAAGCACAGGATTTTATGCATGAATCTAAGTGCCCTTGAGAAAAAGTGGGACACATCAAGAGACCTGAGATGACCTCTCTCATGATGGGAATGGCAGCTAATGAAGTAAAGAAATGAAGCCCCACCCAGATTCTTCTTCTCTTTCTTTCCTAGGAGTTCAGCAAGGGCTGTAAACATCTGGAGGAAAAGTAGCAAACACAGTTGCCCTTAAAGAACAGATGAATGTCCATTGCAACTCCAAAAGGAACAGAAAAATTCCATGAACACAGCAGCTACCTCAGACAATCCAAACTAGACCAACAGAGAACACCACTAGCTCCTCCCCTAAACCTGAACATATTAAGGAGTAACTGCAGTCTGTTTATGGAGAAGAATAATAAACCTCTCAATTATTATTATTATTATTTTTTTTAAGAGAGAGGGACAGTGAGAGAGACAGAGAAAGAGAGAAACAACTTTATTGAGTTTTTCACATGGCCCTCGTTGCTCCAACACTCAGTTGAGTATGTGGTGCTGGGGTTTGAACCCGGGTCCTCATGCTTGCCAAGCAAGCGCTGAAACTGCTGAGCCACCGCTCCAGCCCCTCTCAATTATTATTAATCTAAAAATTAAGAGTAATGTGTTTTATATTCAGTTCAGAAATGGTTAACATAAAGGGAAAAAGAGAAGACTTAAACTGTAGGTGAAATTAATAATTAGAAAAATATTCTGGCAAGAAAAAAATGAGAGGCCAATGGTCCACTAAGCAGTAATAACCTCAAACCTAGTTTAAATCTCCTGACTAGATAAACTCAGTGCCCTATACTAAAGGCCAGCAGTAGTTTACATGCACCCTTTTCCAAGTTATTTACGTTGGTCATTACTGTTCTATACATGATGTGCAGCTTTCAACTATAAACCTGTAAAACATACCAAGCAGCAACAACAACAACACACACACACACACACACACACACTATCAAAAGAGAACACTACCAACAAAATCAAATTCAGATAATACAATTCAGTATTGAACTATCATCTAGTAATAATATAATTATGATTAACAAAAGCTCTAGTGGGAACAATAAATTATATATACATGTGTACGTACATATATGTGTATATATATGATTTATTTAAAAAGTCACAATTTCACCATAGAGATAGAAACTATAATAAAATGGAATTATTTGACAAGCAAATTGTTCAACAAAAATGAAAGCAGCACTTGAAGGGTTTATTAGGAGACTCAATACAGAAAATATAAAAATCGGTGAACTTACAGTTAATTTGTGATGCAAGAGAAAAAAGAGTATTAAAAGTGTATGAAAGAACAAATATTTTTCTAATATATTTGTCACTGAAACCACAGAATTTCTTAAATTTCTTCTTAAAAGGAGAATAGGGAGCAAAAGGAAGAAATATCTGAGGAAATAATAACCAAGAATTTTCCAAATAAGTTTCAAACCAGTTTCAAGAGCTCAACAATTGTCAAGCAAGATGAGTACATATACAACCAATTACCAGAATAGCTGATTTCCAGACTTACCATATTGAAATCAATGCAAATATAAAGAAAATACTAAAGAAATGGCAGATAATTTTACAGGGAGGGACAAAATTTAAAAATGTATATAGTTGATTTCTTTCTAGAAACTATTTGTTAGAAGACTATGACAAGCCTCTTTTACATATTTAAAGGAAAATACTGTCAATTCAGAATTCTATACCCAGTGGAAGTATCATAAAAAAATCTTTTTTCCAGATAAAACCTGAAAGAATCCATTCCTTAATGAAAATATATATAAAGGATGGTCCCCAGGAAAAAGTAATATGAGAGTAGACACAAATTTGGAAGCATGAACTCCAAGCAAGAGTAGTGGAAGTGTCATAAACAGAGAAATTTTTTGGTGTATTTTCATGACTCTGTGTACATTCTTATTGTTTTACCCATAACTGTTTAGATAGAAAAATATAAAGCCTAAAGAAAGGTTAATCCTTATGTCAGGTAAGCAACAGTCACTATTATATCTGTCCTTATGATAACCTAAGATAGTTGTTGATTGGTTTCAGAAATGCCTGTAGAGAATTCCAGTGGTTACCTCTAGACTCAGACAGAGACATTGGGGGGAAATTGGTTTTCACATTTCATGAAGATGAATGCTGAATTTTTGAAGATGGTCACTCAAAGGAAACTTACAAAATATCTACCACAGTTATTAGATATTAGAAAAATTAATTGGCCACTGAACTCAATTGATATAATGCATTAAACTCAACTACAGGGGCTGGAGCAGTGGCTCAGCAGTTACAGAGCTTGCTCCAGCAAGCACAAGTACATGAACACTCATGTTCACAGCTAAATGTTACACCAACGAAAGCCATGTGAAAAAAACTCAATAAAAATGATTCATTCTCTCTCTCTCATTGTCCTTCTCTATTTAAAAAACAACAAAAACAAACAAAGAAAAAATTCTCAACTACAATTGGTCCATATCTCTGGTATTTTGATTAAGCAATAGAATTAAGGCCCAAAATATCAATGTTACTTTGACTACATATATCTGCAAAAGTATGTCCTGGATAATGTTTCAGAATTTTTGGTATGAACTGAATTTCCTTCTTGCTGAAGAGTTTGTTTTTTTTTTTTTAAGGAAACTTATTTTTTTTTTTAAAGAGAGAAGGACAGTGAGAGACAGAGTGAGAGAGAGAGAGAGAGAGAGAGAGAGAGAGAATCAATTTGTATTGAGTTTTTCACATGGCTTTTGTTGCTCTGACACTTAGCTGTGTACATGGGTGCTGGGGTTTGAACCCACCTACTTGAGCATGCCGGTCAAGTGCCATAACTGCCAAGCCACAGCTCCAGTCCCTTGCTGAAGAGTTTTGGCTCTGACAGCAGTGGGAAATTCTAAATTATATCTGCAGCTACAAGACATAAATATATACTGCAATTTATAATACTTAGCAGCTACTGACAAGATTCCCTGTATATGCCATCTCCAATACTCAAAACAGATAAGTAAATGGATGCAGATTGTGTAAACAAACAAACAAACAAAAAAGCAAATGAGCAAAGAACAAAGGCCTCAGAAATCCTCGTATGGCTTAAGGTGATTTTTGTTGACTTTAATAACAATGAATTCAACTCCTGTAGGGACTACCAGCCCTTGCCTCATAAGTTAGTAGCAGACCATGGAATATATTTATATATTTGTAAACATAAACTCCGTTTACAGGTTCTACCCTACTATAGTGAGATGTAAAACTCAGACAACACACTCTGTTTTATCATCAACATGAGTATGCAACTTTTCAATATCCTTCTAATAAATTTTGCACAATCTAAATTCTAATGTATTAGTTTTCCATTGCTATGACAAAAATACCAAACATGAACTACTAACAGGAGGAAAAATTCATTTTGATGAATTCATTTGATGTTTAACTGACTGCATTGCTAGGGGTCCAAGGTGAGGAAGCATGTCATAGTGAAAAAGCATGGTGGAGGAGCAATGCTTCATTCATGGTGACCAGGAAGCAGAGA
This sequence comes from Aplodontia rufa, assembly GCA_004027875.1. Classification (NCBI taxonomy): domain Eukaryota; kingdom Metazoa; phylum Chordata; class Mammalia; order Rodentia; family Aplodontiidae; genus Aplodontia; species Aplodontia rufa. Next base: position 23,086 of record PVKS010013015.1, on the reverse strand, counting down.
GTGGAAGTGGAAAGGGGTGGCAGATGAAGCCTTCCTGAACACACCCCAGTGACCCACCTCTTCCAGCCACTTCCCACCAACCTACAGTTGCCACCAGTTAGTCCATTCAAACTAGGGTGGACTAGTTTCCTGATTTAATGCAAAAGTCTTTCATATATATCCCCATATTCAAAATATAATATTCCACCCCTGGTACCCCTGAACCCATGTCCATTTAACAATACAAAGTGCATTTGGTCCATCAGTAAGCATCCTATATTCTTAATAGTTCCAACATTGCCTTAAAGTCAAAGTTCAAAAAATTACCTGAGACACAGGCAAATAGTGGCTGTGAACCCTTTTAAAATCAAAGGCACGTTACTTATATCCACTGTACAATGGCACGGAGTAAATACTCCTATTCAAAAGGGAGAGATGGGAGCATAGAAAGAAGGGATGGGACCAAAACAAGTTTGAAACCAGGTGTCCAGACATAGCTCCACCTCTGGCATCTAGGGTACATAGCAGCAAAATGTGATCTCCACAGGGCTTGGGCAGTCCTACTCCTTCGACCTGGCCAGTTATGCTGCTCATCCTCTCTTTCTTAGCTTCATTCTCACCACCGCCAGCAGCTTTCCTTGGCTGATGGTCCATGTTACTGGCATCTTCATTCCAACATTTTTTCTCCTACATAGCTTCATACATTGCCCGAGGAGAGGCTGCCCTTGGAGATCATGACGCTGCACTTTGCCTAGCCTCACAGGCCTTTTTAAATCTTCGCGGAAGCTTTCATGACCCATTAACTCCAGCATCCTGCATTCCTGCAGAACCAGCACCATGTAGATGACCCCAAATTCTGCTGATTATAGGAGCAATCGCTGATGCATATGGGACCTCCTCTTTTTGCCTGGTCAACTGAGCACAGTGGAACAAATACTGAAGAAAAAGCTATCTAGGGCCCGTTGTGTAAGTAGGGTACCCCTGAAGGGCTCTTAAATGAGCTTTCACTTCTGTATGCTAGGGCCTAAAATGGGTGTGCTCTGGTATATTCCAGAAATGTCATCAAAATCATCTTTCCTTTTGTCTCTGCTAAAATACTTAACTTATCTTTATTGCTGGTACATCATGGCAAATGGACACGATTGAGGAGCTTTGTCTGCTCCATTCATGGTGGTCAGGAAGCAGAGCAATAAAGGGAAAGGGGAGGCAAGAAAGATGAATTCTTCCAGGACAGGTCCCCAGTGACCCACCTCCTCCATCCATAGCACTCCTGCATATAGTTCCCAGTTATTGCACTCAAACTAAGATGGACAGGTTAGGTTACAGCTCTCATAATCTAATCATTTATCTCTAAGTATTTCTGTCTTCAGACAGGAGTTTTGCAGGGACACCTCATATCTAAATGCCAAGGGTTTTGGAGAGATATCAAGATATATGTCCTTGAACTGATGGGAAGTACCTTACTGGGTAATGTTAATAATCATCAGAACAGTGAAACTTCAAAAAACTCGTTCTTGGATTGACATGTTCTGACTTAAGACCTCAAATTTTCCAGAAAAAGATAATATTTTAAGAAAGTGTTTCTAGACAATACCTTAAATCAAATATCTAAGTTCACAAAGTAAATGGAACCCCATAAGTTCTCATAAAGATTAAAATGACCAACGTTATATATTTTTTCATATTTTATCCTTCCAGATTTTTTTATTTCCTAGTTATTTTCTTTCCTCATATCTGATTTATAGTTTTGGATTAATACCACTTAAAATGTCTGTCTCTACTCTCAGTATCACTTTTGGCATTATTGGTCATTCTTCAGTATAAGACTCATACTAAGATAAGTTTAGCCATTACTGGGCAAAAATATTCCATCAAATCAATTTTAGGATTTGTACTCATACTTCTTGAGTTCCACACACTGGTGCCAGTTTGTTTGTTTTACTGAATTTGCTAACTTGTCTAATATATTAGACAGTAAATATGTAAAAAGATAAATACTTTATTGTATCATACTTATCAAAGTTTTCTATAATCACCTAAAGAGAGCTTGAAATCTTCCATGAGAACTAATTTTTGGTCTCTGAGATATTATAGAAATAAAGCTTAGAAAAAAACTCACAAAATGTTTGTTGGATATTTGAAAATTTTCTTAATTTTACAGACCTATGAGTAAGAAATATAAGTTATTTCACTTAGGGAATCTCATGATCCTTAAGGTAAGCATTTCATCATCTAGTGTAGCAATAGGATTCAATAACCTTATAGATACATATGAAATGAAATCAGACCCTTGGGTGTACAGAATGACTGGTGTGATACCATAAAAGTCTACTGGCAACCTGGCAAACATTGAACGGGAACTTCCTATCATTGTAAACTATTTCCTGCCTTCTCTAATATAACCATGTGTCTATTTCGGTCCATCAACTTTTCTTATGAAAAAGAAATATTCTTAATTCAATTGAAGAATATAGAAAATACAAATATAAACATTGAATAATCAAGACAAAGTAATGTCTTATGTTCTCAGACATCTTCAGATTTTTCATTAAAAAGGAGCCTGTGATAATGGAGTGTGTACATGATTTTCAGGAAAACTAGACAATAGCACTAAGATAGTCTCACTTGCAAGGCCCTGTCACTGGATAAGTTCACTGAAGTTTCAGAGGGTTCATTTTTTTGCTAGGTAAACATAGCTTTTTTTTCTGAATAACTGTCTGAATGCTTTTTTGAAGAGCTATCGATTCTAAAATATCATGTATTCTTAATATCTGAAGAAGTAACAAATGCCTTATGGAACAGATGCATCACTACACATCTCTAAAATGTTTAATGTTATGAAAATATCCACAAAACATTATGAAATTGAAAAATTCAGCAAATACAAAGACATGAGATTTTGAGGACTCTTTTATCATATCTGTTTTCTTGATTTAATCTGTGCCTTCTTGGTTCATCAGTCAGAAGTGACTTGTACATTATCATTTTCTTTGTCCATATATGTATGGACGAAAACATATGCTTCAGTGCTCAAACACATAATATCCAGAGCTTACACTGATATTGTAGGATTGATAGTTCTTCAAAAGAATCACCAGACACTCAGTAAGCTAAAAAGAACAGAAAACTATGCTTACAGAGCAAAAAAATGAACCCTTTGAAACTTTGCAGTGAATTAATCACATCCCAATGTGATGACAATCTGCCCTCCAGCTTAGGCTAAAGGCATGACCTCAAGGGGAGGGATGGAGGCACAGGACCATTCCCAACCCCTCAGTGAAAACAGAGACTACCTTTGTCAACCTGAGGAGTTCGTGTGGGCAAGTGGGATAATTCTGTACAGGAAGCTAAGGTTTTGAACCAAAAAGTAATTTTAGTGCTTGTTTCAGGTATTTCGTGCAAACTAATTTTCTTGGGATAAAATGATCTTCTTTCAAGGCAATACATTGTTCACTGGGCAAATAACTTACTTATCAAACAATGATTTTCTTAGCCATATGCATTTCAGATTTCTTACTTGGATTTATTCAGCAATTTAAATTACTGTGCCACAAACTTTGCAGAATCACAATCATATTCCCATCTTTTTTTTTTTTAAGATAGAGGGACAGTGAGAGAGAAAGAGAGAATCAATTTTATTAGTTTTTCTTAAGACTTTCATTTCACCAACACATGGTTATGTAAGTGGGGTTGCTGGGGTTCAAACCCACGTCTTTGCACGTGCTAGGCAAGCGCCGAAACCGCTTAGCCACCATTCCAGCCCCTCATATTCCCATCTTAAGGAATGTTTTAAGTCACTGGAGCCAAGATTGCAAAACCCTATAAATATCTTCTCTCCCACTCTGTGACAGTAGCATTGTGAGGGAGATGAACTCTCTTACTATTTGTAAAATGAATTTGAGCGTTACCACAGTGTAAATTATTTTATATATTTAGATCAATTTTTATAGAATAACTAAGGACATAAGGCAAGCAAAGTCATAATATTGGATATATAAAAGGCTAAAAAGTAACTTAAAAATCACCTAACAACCTTTAATTACCAAAACTCCTACTATTGTATCAGATATAGCTTTCATCAGCATTCCTGGTATCTATTCTCAGTAAAGTAATTACCTATGTAAGTTGAAAAGTTTGGAAAATAGTTTTTTTGTTATATATTTTAAGATAATTATGGGGGCTGGAGTTGTGGTTCAGCAGCTATGGTGCTTGCCTGGCATGCACGAGGATGTGTGCTCATTCCCCAGCACTATGTACACATCGAAATGTCAGAGCAACAATTCCACATGAAAAACTAAATAAAGAATAAATTATTCCCTCTCTCTCTATCTCTCTCTCTCTCTCTCACTGTCCCTCTCTCTTAAAAAAAGATAGTTTTGATTTTAAAAATGTTAACTTATAGACTGGAGAGGTAGTTCAGTGGTTGGAGTTTGGCATGCACGAGGACCCTGGTTTGAACCCCAGCACCACATACACAACAAAGTGTTGGAGAAACTAAGGCCAGATATAAAAGTAAATAAAATTAATTCTTTCTCTCTCTCATTCTAAAGAATTTTAACTTGCAAACAAAGTAAACATATAGTAAAAGCCCATAAATAAATATCTGAATATTCATTATTCTAAAATAATTTGGAAAGCGTGTTCAAAAATGACATCTCTTTACCCCTCTTTTATCACAAGTATTGAGTTAGCTCAGATGTTTTCTGAAAGGCAATTCAATTATTCTTAATTTACTAAGGGCAAAATAATTAAACATTTCCCATAGCATCTTTATGATGAAAACCATTTGTCTTCATAAAATAAACAACAACGTGCAAATTATAAAATGTCAAAAAGATATTTCTATTGCTACTTATAGAATTTTGCCTGCCATGTATGCTTTCATATCTCATATAGGAATTACATACCTATATCACCTAAAATAATCCTGCTCATACTATACCTTGAGCTTAATTCATAATTAACTTTATTTTAATATTTATTATATTTACTAATTATTGATACCTTTTGATAACTGGATTCTTACATATTTCTTTTTAACATGTTTTCCTACTCAAAATCTTCTGGAGAATGAAGGTATATATCATGTCAGAAACACAAGCTAGGGACATAACTAAGTGGAAGAGAGAGAACATGCATAGCATGTACAAAGCCCTGGGGTTAAAACCCAGAATAACAATAGGCAAATTAATTAATTAATAATTTAAAAATGTCAAGGACAGTCCTTCTGTGCAAATAGAAACAAGATAGTATTTGATGCAAAAATCTATTTAGTTTATTTGAACTCTTCCCACACAAAGTCAAGAATTTAATATAGTGATTTTTATTTTATCTGGAGTCTCTGGATCTAAAATAGATGTGTGTATCTTTTCAATTTGAAATGTGACTCTTGAGCTGTGAATTAATTTTAGATGTCAGTGATATTATAACAAATTACTATTAATTGAAGATGTGTGGAAAGGGGCTGGAGTGGTGGCTTAGTGGTTACGATACTTGTCTGGCATGCATGAGGACGTGAGTTCAAATCCCAGCATCACGTACACAACCAAGTGTCTGAGCAAGGAATGCAACATGAAAGACCAAATAAAAATTGATGTTGTCTTTTTGTCTCTCTCGCTGTACCTCTCTCTTAAGAAATAAAAAATAAAAAAAATAAATTGTGTGGGAAGCTGATATTCAATTAAATTGTATGCAGAATTAAAAAGCAATTAATGATGGTTTTATCAACTCTTCCTTGGGAATACAAGACAACATTCACATCTCATCTATTTGAATCCAATAAATGCTGCTTAAATATTACATACTGACCTCCCTTCTTACCTCCCCATCACTGAATTAAACACCAAAAAGTATGTGGAAATAACTTTTCAATGTCAAGGAAACTATTCTATCTCTAACCCCTGACATTATTTTTCCTATAGTAAAACTTTGTTAATCTTTTTCTTAAAATTTTGTTTCTCATGGAAATATTTTATATCCTCTAAAGCAAAGTTAGATCCCTTTAAGAAATACTTCACTGCTTAATAGGTATTAGTTTGAGTATTTTAATATGTCATATTTCCTCTGCAAAACTAAAATCTTGATGACATCACTATTTTTTAGCTCATTCCAAATTTCTATTGGATCATGATGAATATATAGTATTCTATATTAAAATCTGCTATTTTTTCCAAGAACGTAGTAGACCTGGAAATCTATTATCATTTTATTAAATCATTCTTGTGAATTCTTCTAGTAAATACTTGGGAAATCCTTAGACTGTTACAAATTATCACCTAGTCACCAAAACACTTGAGACTTAAATACATGAGGAAATTAAAGTCTTGAACATCATAATATAATTATCACTTGAATTTGGTTATGTTTGGACAGGTAAGATGCCTTTGTAGCAACATGAGTCTAAGACACATTCCCGTTGATAGGGAGTGCTACCTGTCCCTCCCTATCATGAGTAATCTATGCACACTAAAGAAACACACTTTCCTGACTTTGTCCTATAGTGCCTATCAAAACCAAGTTACAGTCACTTTTGTGAAATGCAAAGTAGTTTGAAGATATTACATTCAAATGATTTGAAAACCAAGATTATATTTAGCCTTTTAAGTTTTAAAAGCCTCACCAATACAAACATTTCTTCCTATGCCATTTAATGCAAATATTTATTCAGTGATATTCTCTCTAGGTATAGCTTTAGGATTTAGATAATTTCATTTTTAGGTATTCATTTATGCTTGCTACATACTGTCTTATGAATAATCAAAATTATTATGTTCTCATTTACCCATTATTAATGTCATGAGAACACCTTTCATTTTGTAAATGCTGACTTCTCAACCCCTGTTACAAAATGGGAACAAAAAAAGCTCTATTTTGTGATGTTTTGATAAAATTCTGTTTTTAATTTTTCAAAGGAGAACATTTATATTCACCTTTAATCAAAACTGTATTAATACTCAAAAGAGAAGGTATAGAGGTATACTATGTAAAAAAAACGAAACCTGCAATTTAGGGAACTCCACAACAGTGTGCCAACATATCCATAGAGCAAAGAGACAGAGAACCTCTGTAAATTGCCTAAACCAGAAACATCATTTCCACATGTCCATGTAACAGGACAGGAGGATTTTAAAATAATGTTAAGATTTTGTTTCCATAGAAAATTTCTGAAGTATGTTACTTAGCATCAAGTTATCAGCTTGTACATGGTGAATAACAGTATCATAGGCTTAGTAAAATCAGCTTAACCTAGAAAACCAAGGATTGAATGTCTCCACTCATCTGAAAGGCCAGGGTCCATTCAGAAAGGTGGTTTATTATCATGTGTTAAATCCAGATAAGGTGTAATGTTATACAGCCTAATACATTTTTAGAGATATTGTGGGTAAGGGAAGGGAAGGATACGCGTGGGAAATTGGAGGGGGACTCCTGGGAGTAAATCTAGTATCCAGAAACTATACACATTTTATATTATTTTGTTAAAAATTTGCATGGTTGTTCAAAAATAAAAATTAAAAAAAGCTACATATCAGTTTTCTAGTACACACTTTTGTTTGTTTGCACTACTAGAGATATAACCATAAAGTTATATCCCCACCCATTTCATTTTTCATTTTGAGACAGGGCTTCACTGAGTTGCCAAGGCTGGTCTCAGATTTAAGATCCTCATGTCTCAGCCTACCGAGTAGCTGGGATTACAGGCATGCACTTATAATCCCTGCCCAATAGCCACATTTTTAAAAGTAGACAGGAAAAATACAATTAATTTTAATGATTAATTATATTTAACACAATATGTCCAAAAATAAAACATATAATTTTACAATTTTTCAAGTCCATTACAAGAATTGGGAAGTCTACATTTACAAATATATGATTGAAATATAACATGTACTGAATACAAATTAATGTTGGTATTTTATATACTTCAGAATATATCACGGAAAACTGCTAGGTGTGTATTTTACATTTGCATCACACTTATATTCCAATGCTAAATATTATTAGTATATTTGATTCTATATGTAAATTTCATAAAATTCATAGTTTTAAAGATTTCCATGTTTAATTTGTCGCAAACACATCAATTCCTGATTTGTGTACCCATAATCATGTTCTTCACTCTGACAAAACTGGTTCCTGTTTTAAAAGAATGAATTTAATTTTGAAGCAACAGCATACCATGATTATATACCAATAATCATACCATGATTATATAGTTGTATCACCCCAGTATCAACCCTGAATTTAAAGTATTGCCATTGAATTCATAAACTGAATGACAATTACATTAATATTGGTAATACCAATACCTAATATTACCAACTGCAATTACATAATTGCATTAACTGTTATAAGTAAGATATAGACATAAATCCATATTAGTAAAATTGTTATTGATTTATAGTATAATTTTTAAATTTCAATATATATTCTCTTATTTTCTAAGTTTCAAATAATCATTTCTTTCTTTGCATGTCATTTGCATGCACAGTAATATGGATGAGAAAACATAAATCATAGTGAGATATTTATTTTGATTATTGAATATTTGGCAAGGATTCCCCTTGTTTAAGTAAAATCTTGGATTTCACTAACAGAATGAGTAAGTTTTTGTAAAATTCTTCTAGGATGCTACCAATGTGCAGTGATAAAATATTCTAAGTAATTAAATTTGTTGTCATTTATTTCTCTGTATGGTTCCATAAACTGATGATGATTTATAACATATGCACAGATACACTGAAAGATTTTAACAACTAAATACATGATGCTTTTTAAGCATCTACTTCATAAAACTGAGGATAAATACTTTCAATATGTTTCATACATATTGAAATACAATCATAGAAGTTAAAGGGAATGTTGCAAACTTGTTTTGAAATTCCAAAGAAGTTCTCAATTTTTGGCTTACAGTAGGAGTAATCTGTCATGGTGGAAACTAATTTTATTTTTATATAGCTGAAATTCTTCCTTGACAAATGAAATCTACAAAAACTATGTCACAACTTTTATTTTATGCTACATATTTATCATCTTTCTTGATAAGTTGGAACATCTGAGACAAACCAATATACTAAATGGATACTGTGTCTTTTATCACATGATAATTCCCTATCAAAAAAGTACATACAGTATTTTAGGTTTTTTAAAAAATTGATTCAGTATTTCTAGAAAACGTCATGAATTCTCTAGTATTGTGTGGCAGTTAATTGAAAAAGATTAAATATCTTTTTATTTCATTTTTCATAATTTCTAAAAAAAATTCTTCAATAATAGAAATATTTTCATTACCATTTATCCATCTAAAAATGACCTTTATTGGAATTAGAATAAAAATTGGGCAAAGTTACAAGCTCAGATTCTGTTTAAATTTTTCAAATACTTAGACTGCAAGCAACAGAAGTATTTTATTTTATTCTAAAGTGATACATAAAAACATAATATATGCATATTAATAGGTTATCATTTATTGTTTCATTATATGTTTACACTGAATATTTTTATATCTGACTAAATGTATGTAACTCCTAAAATATTTGTGATTTATTTATGATGAAATCTTCCAAAATCCTTTCTTCCAGTATAATGCATTATTGGTATCTATGGCCACCATGCTGGGCAATAGCACTCCAGAATTTCTTACTTTTCTCTCATTGCAACTCTCTATTCATTGGTCAACATTTCCTTATACCAAACCCACTCTACTAAACTCCCCAGCCTCTGAGAACTATCATTCTATTCTTAAATTGTATAATTTTTTAGATTCCACATATGAATGAGATCATGTAATACTTGTCTTGTTATATCTGACTTGTTTCACTTAACAGGATGATCTCCAGTTCCATCCAGGTTTCCACCAAAAAAACAGGATTCCATTCTAATTCACTGCAGAATAATATTCCATTGTGTATATGTAGGACATTGTCTTCATCTTGTCATCAGTTGATGGGCTCTTGGGTTTTTCCTTTTCTTGTCTATCGTGATAGTGCTGTCATGAACATAGATATGCAGATGTCAACATTCTGATTTCATTCCCTTTTGATATATGCCCAGGAGTGTTTCTAATTGTAAGTTTTTGAGAAATATACATGTGGTTTTCCATAAAGGCTATACTCATTTACATTCTCAACGACAGCATGCATGTTTCCCTTTTTTTCCACATTCTCACCTGAGCTTACTATCTACCAATGCTATTTACCATAATCTTCAAACTTTTAAATACAAATGTATTCAGAATTAAAATGTTTTGCAAGGAAACCAATCCAATCAGTCCATTTTTCTTCTTGGACGTGTACGTTCATTTACACCACTTAGATGTGCACCTCTTTTCCCCTTAAGAAAAGGCTAAAGTATAGATCCTGATAAGATCACAACAGTATGTTTAGGGTTAGGATTAGAGTATGATAATGATGGTGTTGATCAAAATTCTTTATCTTGGACTGTAACATTTTTCAGTAGCTCAGAGGAGATGGAAGAGGAAGTAGCAAAGGCAGTTTCATTTAGTATTTGAAACAATGCTAAAATTTCAGGATCTCCTTTCCAAATCAACTAACTGGGCAAAATTCCCAAAGAGTGAATAGTGTTAAAGGTTTTTATATATAAGCAGTGAGTTGTATAAAATGTTTATAGAAAATGATAGTTGTAACTATTGCATTATTATTTTCATCTTAATATAAATGACACAATAGGTAGTTTGAAGAACTAATGGCAAACTGACACTGATAATAATTTGGTAGATATTTTTAGATAAAATTTACTCTTCTACATGATTTATTAATATTAATTATTTATTGGGGCTCTTGTGAGAATTCCAAACCATCAGTACATATTTCATATGTACTGATGTATTTTATGATTTAAATAAGTAATGGAATATAGAAATAAATACCACTGCATCATAGACAATGCATTGTTCAAATTCAGTCAGCAAAGTCATTTTACTGAAGAAAAATAACTTTGATACTAATAATCAAACTCTGTTTTAAATATGTGAGCAAAAGTGAACCAAAAATTTTCCAACATATAACAGCTAGCTAAATTATTGTAATGTTTTAATTACAATAATGATAAATATAATCATTATAGTGACCCAAACCATCCAAATGAATTTGCCTATAATCCCAGAAAATCAGCAATAAATCCTAAATTCTTTTCTAAAATTGTACATTAGTATTTTGACTACAATGGCACATTTCATGATTTTAAAAATTATGAATAATATCTAGAATAAAATGAAAGTTTAGTATACACAGCTATGCTGATTACATTGTTTCTTCTGTGTTTATTTAAAAATATGTAATTCATTGAGTATATTTATTAAAAACACGGTAATAAAATTATTCAGATATAGGCATTCTTACATAATCCTAAAAGTTCCTTTTATTATATTAGTAATTTAATAAATTGTAATGTCATATTTTGAATGTAATGATAATCAGAAACATAAAATTATGTAACAGATATATTCAAATATGTTAAATTCATCATGAAATACATACACCATGACTTGATAATCAAGTCTGTTTTAAGTGTTAAAACAAATGATGCCAATGCTATTTGTCAAATATAAATGTTACAGTTGCAAAACTTTCTTCTTTAAGTAATACCTCTTTGTAATAAAACACTTTGCAAATACGCTCTTTAATTTTATTGTAAACTTACTACTCTTTGGTATTATAATATGATTTTAATACTATAATGAAACAAAAGAAAAAACCAAGGGTTAGACTTTTAAGTAAAATTATTGTTATGTAAATCTGTAAGGTTTAGAGCCAGAAGGTTGCTGAGAAAAGTGTGTATACTTTCTCCTTTATATCATTGTGAAGCTTTACCTACTTTGTTTCATTTTTGCCACTGACATGCTTACTCTCAGGTATTTATTCTACACCTTATATTTTGCAACCCCAAAGTAAAGCAATTCTCTTGTTCTTTAGCTATTTGTTCAAAGGCCTTTAGATTTCCCTTCTAAATATAGACGATGACATTACTCTGTCCCTTTGCATCTGGATAGTGCACAGAAATAGTTCTCACCAACACAATACAGAGGGAACCCAACATATAATGAACACGTTTTCCACATTTGAAAACATTAAGAAAAAAAAATCTCCCAAAGCATAATCTTCACTCTTCCCTTTCCTCAGTAAAGCTTAGCAGTCACATATGGAAGGATTTTATTATACTAGGTCATTATATAGAAGAGAGTCACTCAAGCAAGAATATCAGCATTGGAATTCGCAGAAATGAGAAAGATTATTTATTGTGTTCTTCCACTGTGATTTAGGAGTTTTTGCCAGGCATAGCATCTGTTAGTATATTTCACTTATAAATCTAAGTTGGTCTGAGTATAGAAGAAAAAGAGAGAGAAGTAAAAGAGAGAAAAAAATGATGAGAGAAACTCTTAAAATCAAAGCAGCATTAAAGAGTTAGCATAAACATGAAACATAGTATTTGTCCTGTTTTACATTTCTGCTTCTTGACCTTATGCATCCTGTCCTATTTAGTGATTAATCTGGGAAGTCTCCGTTATGGAAGTCTCCATAGAAGACTAGAACTTTTCACATGCAAATATTGGTCCCTTTCTTCCTACTAATTGGATTGCTTTCATAAACCATGGATTGAGTTTTGTCTGTTGCTCAGAGCCTCACTATACCTGTATCAATGCCTTCTAGAGAAAGAAAAATAGCCCATATTGTCCAACTGGTAGGCTTGCCCAATCCATTTCAAATCACTTCTCAGATAGGCAAAATAACACTTATTTCATCATTGGCATAGGTAATTGACTTCATCCTTAATACTTTTTTTTTAGAATTATAAAGGGAAAGGGAAGGGAGGGATAAGGGAGGGTAATTGCGGGGGGCACTCCTGGAGATAATTGCAATATCCAGAATATTTACACATTTTATACACATTTTATATTATTTTGTTAAAATCGTGTAAGGTTGTTCAAAAAATAATAAAAAAAAAGAATATTCAAAATTTGGAAAAAAAAGAACTTTCTGAAATATCTCTGTAATAATTTTCCTTAGATCTTTTTATTTTGCTTCATTTGATCATGTCTTTCTATGACAAAGCTTTTTAATATTCTCTAAAGAGAGAATAAAAGGCAATTTGATCTTTTCTCTAATAATGCTGACTTGAAATTTGCTTTGCATTAAAAGACAGTGAAAAAAAAATATTCAGGAGAATGTTAATATCTGGCTAATCACATCTATGTACCAAAGGTTGTAGATGGCCCAAATGAACATTACAGTTCACCTTATAAGGTAATTCCAAACCTTCTGTATAATCATATGGTATTTAACAGGTGTCTTATGAGTAGTCAGCAGAAATCAAGTAATTTAGTGATTTGTATATGTTATCAAATATGAAATAATGGTAATTCCAGTAAGATGGAAGTTAAACTCTCAAAGGGATGATAAAAAACAAAACACACTCAAATATGTAGAATATTTAGATATGTTCTTAGCTTATACATAGCACAACTTCAAAAACAAAATACATATATTTCATTATGTTCCAATTACAATATCACATTAAATGGGCATCGTTAATAGTTTTCTCTTTCAATTTTAAAGTAGTAAGAACACCCCTACAATTAATTTATATATTTAAATATCATTATTGGGAAAATATTGCTCTACCAAAAACATATGAAAGCTTGTATTCTTGTAATATTGTTACATATATGGCTTCATTAAAATGAATCTTCATTTTACGTTTCTTCAATACAAAAGGAAGCAAATAGAAACAGACTTTAAGAAAAAAATCGGTATTATTTGTACAGAAGTGGCTGAGACATCCTTTCTATAGTTATGTAAAGTAGAAATTTCTTTTTCTCATTTTGCCAAAAATAATCATCCTTACACCTTTTCCCTTTCTGTTTCCTTAAGTGCATTTTAGAGAGTTATGTTTAAAATAAGGGTATATGCTTGCTCCTGTGTAATAACTTCAATTTACAGGAAAATTGATTCTGAGGGTGAGAAACATGGAAAAGTTATTTCAATAAAACTGTGCAAAGATACTTTCAATAATTTCTGTTAGCTGAATTCTCATATTCTATAAATCAGCATCTCTAGAGAATTTAGTGAATTTCGAATGACCTCACCCAACCTAAGAAGTTTGAAAGAGTCCTTTCCCAATGTAATAGAGAGAAATTGAGTTGAAGATAACTAGGTACCAGAAGATAGAAAAGAAATAATTATATTACCTTTTAGCACCTATGACCAATTTTAGGAGACCACCCAGTAAACTTTGAAATAATTAAAATAAATTAGGAAATATATCTCTATGTCAATTCAAACATCTTAGCATTCAATCACCAATTTATATCTCAGAAATACTCCTCTACTTACTTTTCCTTTCCCATTCCTAATGTTACCTCCCCTGTCAAAGATGCAGTATCTTTTGCTGATTCTGTTTTTAAGCCTGTATTCTCTGTAATTAGTCTCTATACTTCCCTGTCCAATATCTGTAAAACAGTTTTTGCAAAGAGAATTATTTCCTATAAATTCTATACTGATGGTTTTACAGTTCAGATAATCCCAGAGTCTGTAATGGAAAAAGGAGATGTCATGAGTTTTACATTTAAACCCTATCATAATATGCCCACTTCTTTAATTTTTCTTCCCATAACTCTTCCTTGTATACCTGTTTTAGCCTAACAGCTTCAAGTACTTATTTGAATACTCCAGACCATTTTGACTGCTTATACTTGCTTCTTAAATCTTTTCATAAGTATTCCTAATTTCTGACATTCGTATTCAACTCGGATGCCAAGACCATAAAGGAATACTATTTTCCACTTTGAATTTTTCTCAAAATCTCATACAAAATGTGTTTTTCTTTCAAATTCTCATATTAATTTATTCAATTTTATAATTAACTTAGATACTGGGATCAAATTTTTTAATTCATTTTTTCTGGTACCTAGCTATCTTCAACTAAATTTCTCTCTATTACATTGGCAAAGGGCCCTTGACTCTCTGGGTTTGGCTAACTTTGCTCAGCATTTCTTCCAATGCCATCCATTTACTTTCAATGGATGCAATATCATTGTTTTTAATAGCTGAAAAGAACTCCATTATATATATACTCTCAAAGCTTTTGGATCCATTCATCCAGTGAGGGGCTTTTGGGTTGCTTCCATAATTTAGCTATGGTAAATTGAGCTTCTATGAACATGAATTTTGCTGTGTTAGTGCAATGTGCTGATTCTATCTCCTCTGGAAAAATCCCAAGAAGAGGAATAGCTGGGTCATATGGCGGATCCAACCCTAATTTTTTGAGGAATCTTCACACAACTCCTATCAGAATGACAAAAATGAAGAATACAAATAATGAGAGATGCTAGAGGAGTTGTTGGAAGAGAGGAACTCTGTCACACTGTTGGTGGGACTGCAAGTTTGTACAGCCACTCTGGAAAGCAGTGTGGAGACTCCTTGAAAAAACTAGTCCTGGAGCCACTTTATGGTCCAGCTATCCCACTCCTGGATATTTTCCCAAAAGAGCTAGAATCAGCTTATTACAGAGATACAGTTTCATCAATGTTTTAGCAGCTCAATTTAGTATAGCTAGACTATGGATACAACACAAATGAGTGGATAGATCCAAAAACTGTGGTACATTTATACAATGGAATACTAATCTGCTATAAGAGATAATGATATCATGGGATTTGCAACCAAGTGGATGGTGATGCAAACAATTATGCTGAGTGAAATATCCCAAACTCAGACATTCAAGGGATGAATGTTTTCTCTCATATGTGGAAGCCAGAATACAATTGGAATCACAATGAAAGTTGGCTAAGCTAATAATAACCTCAACATGGGTGAATTATTACATGAGCAGAGGGAACCTTACCTATGACATTGGGGGAAGAAGGGAGGGGAGAGGGGATGGGAGGGAATAGGAGGGTCATCAAAGCAGATGGAGGGTGGAAATAGAGGATTATCAACCCAGTGGGGAACCTTCAACTTCCATTAAAAGCTCAACTAACATGGGAGGTAAAGTAGCAGGAAACATGGAATTCAGGGGAACTCAAGGGGAGGAGACCATGGTCTGGCATTAGCCTAGGATTGCTCTGTCAGTATGTATGTGTTTGCAATTATGTGGCAACTATTCCCTCCTAAATGTAAAAGAATGTTGAATGAATAAAAAAATGAAAATAAAAAAATTAAAAATAAATAAGTAGGATGTTTTTAAACTAAAAAGTTTCTGTGCAGCCAAGGAATTAGTCAAAACAGTAAAGTGAATGGGAGAGAATCATGGCCTGTGATCCCTCTGAGAGGGGACTAATATCCAAAATTTACAAAGAACTCAAAAAACTCAATAACAAGAACATAAGCAATCCAATCAATAAATGGGTCAGAGAGCTAAACAGGAACTTCTCAATAGAGGACATTGAGCAAGCCAATGAATACATGAGAAAGTGTTTTAAATCAATGGCAGTCCAAGAAATGCAAATCAAAACTACATTAAGGTTTCACCTCACTCCAGTAAGATTTGCAAAGATGAAGAACACAAATAATATCAAGTTTTTCTAAAAAAATATTAATACATCATTGTATTGATTCTCAGCAAATGTTTGGCTTGAAATCCAGTATCTACAGCAAAAGTTTGCACATCCCTATAGCTACCAGGCTGTAAAGACCCATTTTGTTTAGTGTGCAATACCCATAGTGCTTGCAAACTCCTTATTTTCTTTGTTACATAGCATTTTTTTCTCTGACGTTCATGGAAAAATTAAACTAGTTTAAAGTCATCTTAATTTTGGTTTCATCAACTAATGTTACTTTGGATTTTTTTTTACAGGAGCTCACAATGCAATTTTGCCTTGAATCTCAGAGGAGAGTTTGGGTTTGGACTTTTGGGCAATCTGGGAAATATTGAGGCTATAGGGACTCTTGGAAATGGAGTAAATGTATTTTGCTTTGTGAGATGGTCATGATCTTTGGGAGTCAGGGGCAGAGTATTATGGTGTGAATATGAAGTGTTCCTCTAAAGTTCATGTGTGAGATAATGCAAGAAGCTTTAAAGGTGAAATGACTGGGTTATAAGTTCCTTAACCCAATCAGTGAATTAATCCCATGATAGGGATTGAATGGTCCTTGTAGGCTGCTAGGGCCTGACTGCAGGAGGTGGATCATCGGGGGCATACCTTTGGGGCATATATTTTATATCTGTCAAGTGGAGTCTCTTTGCTTCCTGATTGCAATGCACTAAGCCACTTTCCTCAACCACATTCTTCTGCCATGGTATTCTGCCTAACCTTGAGCCCCAAGGAATGGAACCAGTCTTCTATGAACTGAGACCTCTGGAACCATGAGCCCCCAATTAAATTTTTCCTCCTCTACTATTATCCTTGTCAGTTCCTTTGGGGACAACAATGAAAAGCTAACTAAAACACCAACTACCACTAAAATAAGTTATTTGAATTTATAATAAAGTCAATCAAAGTTTTTTGTAGTTTTATTTCCTCTGTGACTTATAATCTTCCTCTATCACTTGAATTCCCATTTATTTATTATTACGATTATTTATTTTTGTACTGGGGATTGAACCCAGATGTGCTCTACCACTGAGTTACATCCTTAGCATGTCTATTTATTTATTTATGGTCAGGTTATCACTAAATTGCTTAGACTGGTCTCAAATTTGTGATCCTTCTGCCTCAGTCTCCCAGGTAGCTGGGATTGCGTGTGTGTAACACAGTACCAGACCCACATGTAATTTTATATGCAAATAGCCATATCATAAATTATTATAGTATGGAGAGTAATATATATCTTTTTTTTCTGAAGCAGTTTTTTTGTAACAGTTTATTAGGCTACATATTTAACCTAAAAGTATCTGTGACAGGGCTGGAGCGGTGGCTCTGTTGTCACCCGCTTGCTCGGCATGTACAAGTACACAGGTTCAAACCCCAGCACCCATGTATACAGTGAAGTGTCAGAAGATCATATGAAAAACTTAGTAAAAATTGATTCTCTCTCTCTCTCTCATTCTCCTTCTTTCTCTAAAAAAAAAAGTATCTGTGACAGAAAAATTATATATAGCTTATATATAGCAAGGATAGAAATTTTCTTGGCAACTATTTTTTTTTTAAGAGATGGACAGAGGGCTGGAGCGGTGGCTCAGTGGTTTTGGCGCTTGCCTGGCAAGCACGAGGACCCGGGTTCAAACCCCAGCACCACATACACAATTAAGTGTTGGAACAATGAAGGCCAGGTGAAAAACTAAATAAAGTTATTTCTCTCTTTCTCTGTCTCTCTCACTGTCCCTCTCTCTTTATAGAATAAATAAATAAATAAATAATAAAGAGATGAACAAAGTTTGGAGGGGTGGCTCGATGGTTACAGCTCTTGCCCTGCATGCATGTATAGGCAGGTTGGAAACCCAGCACCAAGTACACAACTAAGTGTCGGAGAAACAAAGACTGCATTAAAAACTAAATAAAATTGATTCTCTATGTCTCTCTCTCTCTCATTGTCTCTGTCTCCTAAAAAAAAAAAAGAGGGACAGAGACAAAGTGAGAGAGAATCAATTTTATTCAGTTTTTCATGGGGCTTTCGTTGCTCCAACACCTCATTGTATACATGGTGCTGGTGTTCGAACCGCATCCACACACATGCCAGACAAGCATCATAACCACTGAGCAACCGATCCAACCTCTCAAATATGGTTTTAAATATTAGATTTTTCCCCTCCAGATATGGTTATACGAGATTCTTTTGTTTTAGTGTGTGATTCCAACATCGACTTTGAGCACCTCATGTGTCTAGTACATGTTGTATTCATTGAAAACTTCCTAAGGAGCAATTTACCTGACATATGTTAGGATAAAACTAAGATCAATTTATTGACTCAATTAGTAAAAAAGAGGTAAATCAATTATATTACTTGAACTTATATTTTCTTTCTACAGAGTCAATATTAACTAAATATGCTTGAAGATATTATATAGCAACCAATATATACTTTCATATGCATGAAAAATAGGAATATTGACTTCAATTATAAAATTAAATTGTTTCTGTAATTCATGGAAAATTTTGTAATGGTCTAAGAATAACAATTTAAGATCAAGATGAATAACATTAGGTTCATGAACTAAAATTTTGAGGACTGAGTATTAAATTTCTGGTTCATTTTCTATGTAAACTAATACTTTGTAACAGTTTATTGAAATGAATTTTAAAACTTAATAAAATAAGTATTTTATTACATTAAATAATCACTTTTTTTTTCTTTTTTTTTGGCTGTGAGATGTGGTACTCAGGGTTAAACTTAAGGTCATACATATGCCAGACAAGTGTTCCATTAAGGAGCTATACTTCCAGTCCACTAAATAATAAAATTTATATTTAATTAATTAAAAATAATGTTTGATTTCTAGTGATGTGAATTGTATAATACGAATTATCTTACTGATGGATATTGCATTAATTACAAGAAATAAAATTTTTAATATTTCTTCAGAACTTACTACAAAGACAGACATGATAAGACAACAAGGATCCTCCTTCCCTCCAAACAAGTTAATACTTAACCAAGTCAAAATTATATCCTATATATAGATGTTCACAAAATTTTTCTCAAAGGACTTTGATCAGTCTGAAAGAAAATACCCAAGCATACTGACACTAGCAATTCTACCATCCAACACATGAATCTGATTAATTTTATGTGAAGACTACAGGTGATAAAATTGAGAGGTTCTAGTCAGCTTCTTAGAGCATTGCTTTTCTTTTTCTTTCTTTTTTTTTTTTTTTCTTTTCTTTTTTTCAGGGCTGAGGATCCAACTTGGGGCCTTGCACATGCTAGGCAAGCGCTCTGCCACTGAGCTAAATCCCCAACCCCAAGAGCCTCACTTTTAAAGATAAACAAATACTCAAGGATCACTAGACATTTGATAAAATAAAACAATTTAAAAGGAAATAATAATTCACTAGAAAAATAAGTGAAAATTATTAAATTAATTATTATGATAATCAATCAAGTAATAGAAGTCATGGCATCCATAAATCAAACATGTGGTTGGGTGTGGGTAAGCAAGGCAGAAAATTCATTTCACCAAAGGGTGAAAGAATACATTTGAGGAAGGAAATCAGATTTTTTTTACTCCAACCTTTTGCAATACTGCCCTTCACTCTGATTGGAGGAGCTCAAGTACACAATCTACATGGGTGGTGTGGCCAAAGTAAGGTGGAGGCAGGTACAAAGAGGAATTATGCGGAGACTGGGAGAGAGTGTGTGGGGGGGGTCGCCCGAAGGAGGTAGGCTTGTGGTGAGGGTCACTGCAAAGCGGTAGAGTGTGTCAACAAAGGTCACCAGAAGAGGATGGGTGGGTACCTGAAGGGATTCCTGAAAAGAGGTTGGCTTATATGGGGGAGTGAGTTATTATCTTGAAGTAGAAGGGGATTTAAAAATGGAGATACCCTATTCTGCATCACAATCTTCAATTCTGACAGAAAATAAAGAAATAAATATTACAAATCTCAATGTAGGTGTTGAGATAAAAGACTAAGGAGCTCCAAAGAAAGGGAAAGAAAGAGAGAGTGTGTGTACATAAAATTAAAATTGGAAAGAGAGAGTTAAGCAAATAAGTAAATATTTAAGGAAATATATCAAAACTTTCCCAGAATGAAAACACACTATTTGTTTTTATTTAATGACCCATCAAATACTTGTGCAACATAATGTGGGAAAAGTCTATAACATGTTATATGAAATTTAAAAGTTCAAAAGATAAAGAAAAAATACTTTAAATTAAGAAAACAAAAGCAAAATATAAGATGCATTTCAGAGTAGCTTAGGAATAACACTATATGATACTTCTAAGCATAATTAATCAGAAATTATCTGATAATAGAAAAACAATCTTCAATTTCTACATAACATGAGTTTCAGGCACAGATTGAAATTCTGAAGAAAATGTGAAGATAAAATGAGCATATTTTCAAACATGGAATTTAAAATAAATATATCTTTTGAAAAATGTTTCTAGAGTGTATGCCCCCTCAAAATAGGAGAATAATTCAGAAAAGGAAGACGGTGAACTCTGGAACTAGGAATCGTATACAAGAGCACAATTAAGAAATTCAGGATTGGAGGGTCATCCCAAGATGACAGGGAGGCAGCAGGCTTAAAACATGATGAGTCAAGATTGGGCTAATTCAAATACTGTAAGGAGAGATTTTTTTTAAAGATAAAATTAAAAATTAACAATTCTTCAGTAATGCCACCTGGTACCAGGATTGCCTTTGTTGAAAAGTTTTTAAAATACTGCTTCAACTCTTTACTAGTAAAAGTCTATTCAGATTTTTATTTCTTCATTACTTAGTTTTGGTAAGTTATATATTTGTAGGAATCCACCCATTTCTTCCAAGTTTTCCAATTCACTGGAGTATAATTTTTTCTAATTCTTATTTCATGGAATATGTGACAGTATACCTCCTTTCATTTCTCTCCCTTTCTTCCTTCCTTCCTTCCTTCCTTCCTTCCTTCCTTTCTTTCTTTCTTTCTTTCTTTCTTTCTTTCTTTCTTTCTTTCTTTCTTCCTTCCTTCCTTCCTTCCTTCCTAAAGAGAAAGAGGGATAATGGGAGAGAGGGAAAATCAATTTTATTTAGTTTTTCCTGTGGCTTTCATTGCTCCAACACTTCGTTATGTAGGTGGTGCTGGATTTAAACCTGCCCCTTGCGCATGCCAGTCAAGTGCTGTTACCACTGAGCTATCACACCAGACCCTGCTCCTTTCATTTCTAATAACAATTATTTGAGTCTTAATTTTCTGATATTATTTTAAAAAAACATTCCAGATAAAGGTTTATAAATTTCTTTGTTTTTATTTTTTTTAAAGAACAAAAAACAACTGTTTGGTTCACTGATTGTTTTTTCAAGTCTCCATTTTATTTACTTTTTATCTAATCTTTATTTCTTGCTTCCTGCTTTTATTTTAATTTATTGTTTTCCTTAATACTTGAGATGTAAATTTAGTTGTTAATTTAAGAACTTTTAATTTTTTAATTTCTTTTTAGTACCAGGGATTGAATCCAGGAGTGCTTAAGCACCAACCTACATCCCCAGTACATTTTGTTTTATTTTGAAACATGGTCTCGCTCAATTGTTTAAGTCTTGCTAAGCTGCCAAGCTGTCTTTGAACAGCAATTATTTGAGTTTTATTATTATGATGTTGTTTTTAAAAAAAATCTAGCTTTTTTTTCAAAAAAGTCAACTTTTATTTCTTTGATTTTTCTATTATGTTATTATTCTCTTATTTACATTTGATTTAATTATTATTTCCTGCTTACTGCTAACATTTGTTTTAGTATTATTTTCCTAACTCCTTGAGATGTAAAGTTTAGTTGGTGCATTAAGGACTTTCTTTAATTTTTTTTTTAAATATAAGCTTTTATCATTACAAACTTTCCTCTTGGTACTGCCTTTGCAGCATTCCATACATTTTACTATGTGGTGTTCTCATTTTCATTTTGTCTCAAGACATTTTCAAAATTCTTTTCTGATTTCTTCTTTGACCCACTAATTATTAAAAATGAAATGCTTCTTTTGCATATTTTTAATTATTGTTTTCTGCTATTGATTTGCAGTTTTATTCCACTGTGGCTGGAGAAGATACATTATATTATTTCGGTTTTTGCAATTGTTAAAACTTGGATTCTGATCTACCATGTGGTTAATCTGGTGGAATATTCCCTGCCCTATTGTTTATTGCAATGTTCTGTCTCTGTGTTTTCAGCTTGTGTCTACAGTATTGTTCAAGTCCTTTACCTCCTTATTGGCCTTCTGCTTGGTTTTCTGTCCACACTGAAAGTAAAGAAATCTCTTACTGTTACTGCATTGCTATTTTAACCTGAAGTTCTATCAATTCTTACTTCTTTTTTTCAAAGTTCTAATCTGATGTATATATTTGCAATTATTATATCTTCCTGCTGAATTGATTCTTTTTTAAAATCACTGTGTAGCATTCTTCCATATCTATGTGATGATTTTTGTCTTAAAATCCATTTTCTGTCTTATATTTAACACCAACCCTAATCTACTAAGGTAATCATTTGCACAGAACATCTTTTTTTTTTTTTTAATTATTT